>JAVYIG010004395.1:0-128727 GCA_035222895.1 Strongylocentrotus droebachiensis
AGCTTTCACGGGATATCCTGTCAAGTTATTGGTATTATTATTTTGGTTTCATTCTATAATATCATTTTACTCTTCGTACAGATGTTACATTAATTGAACCTGCCAAATACATGAAATATATATTTTTTTTAATCGTTGGAGGACCATGGTTGCTACGATCCATGAAAAAATTCCTTCGTATTTACTTTGCACCCTGTCTGAAAAGCCATTAAATTGAAAGCTCTGGGATGTGATAATGTGACATATTAGTTCGTTATGATGTAGAGAAGAAAAATGTATAAACGAAACATACGCCTAGGGTAACCGTCGGAAGTTCTGTTCCTTGACTACACATTTTAAGGAATGTAAGAATATTATGATATCTTTGTTAACATTAACTGCATTTCTGTTATATTTGGTAATGTCACTTTGCACATTTCATGTGAATTCGGCAGTTTCCTTTGCATAATGATTACCGCTTCAATTCAATTCAGTTTAGTTTAATTCGATTGAATTCAATTAAATCTATAAAGATCGTCAATTAGTGACGTGGAATTTGGAATATCTTTCTCTGAATTTTATAATTGGAGAAAGAAAATTGGTTAAGATAGGATTGTGATTGTGATTATTATATGTTAAATTGTAGAAATTATGAGAATATAAAACCTACCTCTGGTCATGCAAATATACATGCTTGGCATACCCAGTGATTTGTTCACAAGTCTTAAATGGATGACACTAGACAAGCGGTTTAAGTTAAGTCGCGTTATGATGATATATAAATGCGTTCATAACTTAGCACCTTCTTACCTTCAGGTAGGCTTAATCAATCCTAATGATGTACATGAGCATCATACAAGGCAAATAGACAGTGGATGTTTACGTGTGCCTAGATTTCACACTGATTGTTATAAGTGTAGCCCAATTGTTTCTTCCATATTTGAATGGAATAAGCTAGATAATTCATTGAGAACGGCTTCCTCTGTCAATTCATTTAAGAGATTGTTTAAACAAAGTTGTAATTTGTGAATGGCTCAGCCGTACATACACTACGTGCATGGTCTGTAATATTTACATGACTTATTCACATAATTGCGACTTAATTAATATTTTCCTATTGACATTACTGTTTACTAGGTTAATGATATATGTTTATTTTGCAAACGAGTATTATTTTTGTAACTGTTCTGTATAAATTTTATAAACGATGTAAATATGTTCATTCAGGGCCCCATGCATGGAAGACCACTTCTTGTTGGTGAATGGGCTACCCTGTCAAAAGATTAGAAATAAATAAATAAATAAATAAATCTGGAAAAAACATAATTGTAATGTTTTCTCATCGTTAGAAAATGACATACCAGTTGATATGTTTGGATGAATATTACATCGCAGAAATTTGTTGCACGCTTAATCGATCTGACTTGGGGACAATTTCGTTTTTGTCTTTTAGAATTATTTTATTTTGATAGGGGGGGGGGGGGGGTCTTTTTTAATAACCGCATCTCGATGGAAAATCATGTTATTGCATGTTTTTGGTGATGTATAGTCATACAGCTTTCATCTTTTAGGGTAGTTCTAAATTAGTATTATCTTTCAAATGCTGTTGGAATTTAAACTTTTCATTTTTTTGGCCCGCAAATGGGAAGTAGTAATTTTAACACATGTCTCAAAGTTCATATTTTGAATTTTCCTATAAATTTGTTTCTTTTTTAAAATTAGAAAAAGAAAGTATGTACACGCTGTAAAGAGAGCATATATTACATGTAAAATTTGTTGTTGTAAGTGGCCAACATGGTATTGTTGATTGACACTGGATAAATGTTTTTTTTTTAATGGTATCCCTTTGTTATTACTACAAGCTAACCAATTTAAAAATAACGAGAGCAGCATATATTTCAGATTATAAAAAACCTTTGCCTGAATTTGTTTCATTGTTACTGAGGTGAAAATAGAAATACCTTGAAGGGATTGCACATAATAGACTTTGGGAATATTCATCGTACGGTTTAAACGGGGGGGGGGGGGGGTGGAGAAATGGAGAGAGAGAGAGAGAGATAGAGAGAGAGTGCCAGAGATAGAGAGAGAGAGAGAGAGAGAGAGAGAGAGAATGACAGGGAGAGAGAGAGAGAGAGAGAAAAATAAGGAAAGATAGAAGCATTATATCCGACAGAATGGTGATGAGAGAAAATCATATCGTTAATTCATGGACCTATGTTGTAGGGTCTATGCATGATTATTTCAAATAAATCATATGTCCGTGCAATATGGGATATAGTAACTTCTTCAATTTGATATACTTTTCACATTATCAGCTCTTGAGACAGACATAATTTACATATCAGGGTTATAACAAAGATAGAATGACAGAGAGAGCCTGGAGAGAGAGAGAGAGAGAGAGATACACACACACACACACACACGCACACACACACACGCACACATACACACACACACACACACACACACACACAAGCACACACTCAAAGCCGATACTAGTCGCCCTCTATTGCTGAATACTATTTTAGAGATATGACTGTGTGGATGAATTGTGAATGAATCACGTCGGGGTCACCAATTTAGAATTATGAGTGTGAGGGTATTATGAATGGATATTGGAAAGCGTGTTCACTGATCACACAACATAACTCTCTTTTTATTTAGCTACGAGGAAGCAAGGTTGCACTGGCAAGAAAATACATGATAACTAGAATTCCCTTTTCGTTATGGTTATTGAGGTACTGATGTTGCACACAAAACACTTGCAAAGTGTAGTCATGCAATTAAGCATATATGGTGATTCAATCAGAATCGCATAAATGGGAATTGAAGATATTGCACGTAGTTACATTGAATGGTCATGGATGAGAATGAACATGAATAAATGCAGTGAATGAACATAGCTTACGATAATGGTAGAAATGAAGTCCAAAGTCCAATGAAGATGATGACGGATGAAACAAAGAAAGGGGCTCACGCGATGACGATGCAGAGGCTTGAAGGAGGAGATGCAGCTTCTAGTCGTGGCTGAAGAGCCGTGAAGGATCTAAACGCTGACGCTCGTGATGATGATGATGATGAAGAAGCTCTCAGACAAGAAGAGAAGAGAAGAGAAGAATGTGGCGCTCGAAGACGGAACAGTGAGTCGTTCGATGTCGGAGGCCAACATCAAAGTCGGTGGAAATGCTGAGCAGTGGGTCGCGCGGAACCACGGTGCTCGATTGAAAGGATAAACACACGTGGTCCGAATAATGAATATAAATAAGCAGCGTGATTGAAAATTACTGGAACATGAATGTACAATAAAAGTAAGGCGAATGAATGAGTCGCTACACTATATACCATCAAGTTCTAAGGTTTCGTTTTCATTGACGTCAATTATCAAAACGCCTATCAGATTTTAATAGGGCATTTATCGGATGTAAAAAGGGGCATTTTGAAAAGAGGGAGGGGCTCATATAATATCGCATAATATCCTTTAAAATGTAAAAGTAAATATTGTGAATCTGTATTCCGTTGGTATCACGTAAGCACAGTTTACACTGTGTAATTACAAATCAAAAGTTATAGAAATAGAACTGTTCTACAAAAATTTATCTTCCGCCTGTTCTTTTAAAGATACTGGCCCGAATTCACAAAGCAAGGTTTGAGCTCAGACCAAGGTTTATGTACGTCATATGACGCGTTTCAGGTTTGAGTTCAGACCTTGGTCTGAAATGCATTTCACAAAGCCGGTTTGTCCTCAGACCAAGGTTTATGTACGTCATATGACGCGTTTCAGGTTTGAGTTCAGACCTTGGTCTGAAATTACATTTCACAAAGCAAGATTTGTCCTCAGACCAGGTTTATGTACGTCATCAGACCCGAAATTTACAGACTGCTCAGATAGGAGGTTTGTAATTTCTCAAACCTGGTTTAAGAGCTATCAACCAATCAGGATGCAGCACTGGGTGGAGATAATTTATGCTCGATTGATTTTATCCAAATAATTCACCGCCAAAACAATCTGCGATAGTACCTGGTCAGCCCGATTTTAGTGCATTTGAAATCTCTCAATCTCTCGATCCTTTCCTTAAAATCGTAAGTATAAAACCTGTACATGTAGTCGAATTCATACTCTTCACGTTATTGACATTTCACTATTTGATATGCTTTATAACTTTCCATTTTCCATGAAATGTTCGGTGTTTTCATATCCGACGGCCTCTCAATTCCAGAGTTCAGGGACTGAGTCTGAGGGAGCTCGAGTCCAACGCCCAAGGCGGCGGCGGAGCTTGCACCCTCTGACCCTATGCTGGAGTTGGGCCTAGCCGGGCCGCGAATTTGCGATTCCCAAACCATTCAGCTATGGGAGACTTTATGAGCAACGTGATTGGTCGAGAGAAGAAATAAATATTACATCATTTTACTGCACGCTCGGGCTCGCTCACAGCTGACACAGACACACAAACACTCACAATGTTAGTCTGCAAGCACAGACTCTAATTTGACACTTTACGAAAGATATCATGTCTGAGGGAAGTCTATCTACATGAAATGGCCTACTGTAGTCTCACGATTCAGACTCTGTATATGTGCCTGCAAACTACTCACATGCCTTAGAATTCTGCTACTGAAGGTGTGTATCAGTAACGAGCAGAGATGGTATTCATACTCAATAGGGAGAGTATCCTGCAATGAAAGGAATTATACTCAGATCATTAATACAATTACATTTGCCAGTTTGTTAATGCACTTTTAAGAAGAATTAGCCACCAAAAATGTGATATCCTGTAGTCTATCCTGTTTGAACAATACTCATGGCTAGATCTACATGTATAGTCGAGATGAATTAATTTAATTTTGGAAACTTTCTCTAGTTTTACCATTTTAATCTGTTTGAGGATTTCTACCCTGGAAATTTTGTAATGCCTAATCCTTTCATCAAACTCTGATTATTAGAACAACTGCTGGGCCTCTCTGCAACCCCTTTTTTTCCCTCAGACTCAAGCTCTCATTTATACATAGACATCTAGACTAGTAAAGTTAGACTCCCCCCCCCCCCCCTCCCCCAATAAATAATGTTCCATTTTTTATTTTTTATCATACGTCTATAGATCTAGGGTCTAGATCTAAAAATAAATACAAAAATCATCCAATCGATATCTATATTTCATTAGAACATATTTGCATCTAACTTAAAAGATCTATCATCTAAATCTACATGTAACTTGTGTTATTGTCTATGTTCAAACAATGCATGGCTAGGCTCAAGAAAACACTCAGGACTGCACATACGCTATGTTGTTAGGTACAATGTACTTCACACGCGAGCTAGCTACAGGCACTGTATCCATTATCCAGACACATTCGCACCGCCATGATGAGATGGCTCGCGTCGATGTGGGCGTGTCTTTATAACTTTTTTTAACCAATCACGTTGCTCAAAATGTTTCCCACAGCTGGAATGGTTTGGGAATCGCAAATTCGCGGCCCCGGGCCTACAGTAGATATTTTGTCTTGTTGTCAGCAATGCCATGACACATGCCAATTAGACTAGGCCTAGACCTACACTAGTTATTACAAATTCATGATAATGATAATAATACCAGGCTCTAGCCTAGGCCTGGCAATGATGTCCATCACTTGACTTGGACACTGACTGGCCTGGTAGTGGTACCTAAATAAATAGAAATTGAAGGTGGCATCAGCAATGCCAATGTTCCCCAAAATGAATCACACTGACAAGCATAGACCAAAAGCTTCAGTCTCTCTATATTGCTGGTTGTTCACTGAGACTACGTTTGGCTCCACTAGACCTCCGATTATAGAATGTCAACAAATGTCAGTTTTATTATTTTTATTAAAGAAATGACCCATATCAGACGGTTATTTCTGTTTATGAGTCATGACAAGCAAAGCTTTTATTAAATTTAGATCTGGTTCTAATTGTCTTAATCAACTGGTTTAGTCTCCAGAGCCAGGATCACCCACAAAGTCACAAGCACAAGTAACATTTCTTTATTTTAAAAACATTGTTTGAACATTTGTTTCATTTTATCTTCACTCCAGTAAAGATGGTAGAAATGCAGCTGATTCAGCATAATGAGACTGGTGTACCTGGAGGAGGAGCTGGAGCAATATATAGCAGCACAACCGGGCAGAGGCCTCTTAGATTGGGAAAACCCGCTGGATGATGAGCCTTTTGTTTTAGATTGAGGTACTTTGAATTCAAATTCTGTATTGGGAAAGTTGGCGAAAACATGGCCAAACTACTTGATGAATATTGTTAACATAGCTATAAAAAAGGGCTTCTGTTGTAAAATCCAACCCTAGTGTCGTTATTAAAATCCAGAAATATTTCAATTCATGTTGACCGCCTAAATTCACTGTTCGTTTGCCCCGCTCCGCTGGTCTGCCTACGACCGTGCAAGCCCCTAAAGCCATGCACATGTGCGTTTACATAAATGTATTCAATTTCTAAGCATTTTCTGTCATATTCCATACATTGAAAGATTAGTTATGATATTTATTCTTTTACATGGTAGGTGATGAAAGCATTAATTTTCATAATTTGTGTGTGGGGCATTTCCCAATACTGTTATTTGGCTTTAATACATGAGGAAATTATTCAGATTATGTGTTGGAAACAAGTTTGTGATTTGTTGCTTAAATTTCACAAAAGGTGAAGCTGTGAAGGAGATTAGAAAAGGCATAGACAATTTTGTCTTTTATGTTAAATTGATTCACACCACATCTAGAAATCAGGATAATTTTTGTTTTTAAGTGACAGTGACAGTTGGGGATGCAAAAATATTTAATAGCATAAACCAGCAAAAAAATGATTTATTTGAATGCTTGTTTTTTAATTTTTTTTAAAAGGTAATTCGATCTAAAGGATGCACGGTGAGGAGGCGGCATGCCGTGTCACATTCATCTGTTTGCCGAATGGAGAGTAGTGAGGGATGTTTCCGAAGCTGTTGTCAGAAGAAAGGGACAAGTCATGAAGTTTCCTACAAGTTACAACAAGGCAAAAAGTGACTACTATTCAGAAGCAGTTTTTCCAGTACTGCAGATTTCCAGGAGTTGCTGTTGATGGGACACATGTTTACATCAGGAGCCCTGGTGGGGCAAGAGCCAGGTACTACTTCAATAGGAAGAACAGGTACTCCATCGATGTTCAGGTGAGAATAAATGAATACATCATGACTGGATCCAGCACGGCTTTCCCTTTAGACCTTTTTTTTGTACCTTGCAAAATGTTCACATTAGATATATACACTCTCCAGTCTTGTGTGTTGTACATCCATGCTATTTCATTGGTGACCAATGCAAGATTTCTAGTGACCAAATGGATATTAAAGTAATATTCGCGTACAGGTACTCATTTCACTGCCTTTGTACACAGTTAAGAATATCCAATGGATAGTTAAACTTAAAAATCCTAACACTTGTTAATATCTTTTTAATGAAAGGGAAATTTGAAAAATCAAAACTTGTTCCATCCTTCTATTGGCAATGCAGATATGACCTCTAGATTTCTGATATTTTTTTGATGGCCATGGCAATTGGGCCACTGTTTTTGCCATTGATCAATGAAAGAAAAAACAACAAAGAGAAGCATGTAAATTGATCAATGGCAATTACCACTATATATTTTAAACTATAGAAAAACATACAGGTTCATTTACCATAAAAAGATGAGAGAGTGGGTACCCCCTCCCCCCCCCCCCCCCCCCCCACACACACAAAGCATTTGTTGTTTTAGGCTCGAAATGTTTTGTTAAAAGTGAGATTATTTTTGTTTACATTGTTACAAGATAAACAATGAAAACATGAGTTAAAAATGAAGAAATACTTCATCAGTCAATAAATATAGGGTAATTAGCATTTTCTTCCAATTTGTGTTGTATAAATAGATATTGAAAAGCAATTATCACATATTCAACTGCATTTGCATTAATTACCATAAATAACAAGTGAAATTTCACGGCCTATCTGAAGTGTGAAATGAGTGAGTTTTCATAACTAATGAATGCCAACATGCTATTTCATATTGACAGGTTGTCTGTGATTAGGCTGGGAAAATAACTAGTATTGTTGCAAGGTGGCCTGGACTGGTAGCAGCAACGATGCCAGGATCTTTTCTGAGTGTGCACTGAATTGACAGCCTAATGCTAGGGCATATGAATAACAGTTGATTCTTGGAGATAGACTATAGGGTAGGTAGATTATTTCTTTATATGAAAACATTTGTTTATTCTTTTTCTTAATCAATCTTGTTTCCTTTTTTGTATTTGGCCAACATGTGACATGTTAGGAATGTTCATTTGGTAATATAGTAACAACTCGCATTAAGTAATTAATTCAAACGAGCTCATGTGCTTTTAAATTTCAGTTCACAAATCATTATTAATGTTTTTGATATCTGGATGCAACTTGATTAATTTGTTGTCAAGAGGAACCTCATAGTTTTTGTATTAGTGACACAGGATTGAATTATTCCTGATTATGTGTACAATACATTGTATCCTTTTCTATAGTATTACCCCCCCCCCCCCCACCCCCCTCCAAGAAAAAAAATGAACAAGTTGAAATTAAGAATATTGTTTATGATATTGTTTTTTTTGTCCATTCAATTTTGCAGGTATCCATGCCTTCTCTGCCTCATCAGAAGCCATTTCTTCATTCAGAGGGTCGACCACAGATGTGCTTTAAAGGCCATCTGTACTAGTTCAGCCAAAGAGGATTAGACAACCCAGCGAGGTCACTGACGGGAGGCTATCTCATCAATTCAGTTCTCAATTAACATAAGAAAAAGAGGATCATGGGGGATTAACAGGCACAGATTGGGGAAGTTTTCTATATAGAGGGAGCAAGTAGCTACAAGTAGTACAGTGGGGCTTTAACACTTCACACACAAAAAAGGGAGATGTGTGATTGAGCGCATATTTATTAAATGCAAGGATGAGGACGTTCCATGCCTCATCAATCTAAGAGAGAAGGTCGACACTTCTTAATTATTTTTATGCTTTCCTGTTGCCCATATTGGGGAAATTCATGTTGTTCAAATATAGCATTGGTTTGGCCAAGTATAGCCTAAAACAGCTAACACTAAAGCTTACTAACAAGCATTTATTGCTTTCTTAGCTGTCAAGTAAAATAACTACCACTATCTATCTATTTAGTGAGCTATACATTATTTAATTAAGGATTCCACAAAAATTTTCAATGTATACGGTAATAAGTTATAAAATACAGATTTAACTCAATTGCAACTGGAATTACCTCAAAATGTATTTCAAAATACGGCTCCTCCCTGGTGTTCCCACAATACTTTGTAGTTATGCAGCATTACATCAAGAACCTGGGTGTTGAACTGTTGATTATTTATGATGTTCTGTTTAGTTGATAAGTATTTGTTGTCACTCTGACGGTATTTGTAATTACGTGTTCTCTGTAGATTAAATGCACCCGATTTAACTATAATTAGCATTGTATACACTGCTGAATTGAGGGGTGGGTCAATATAAATTATTTGGTTGTCAGCTAGGGGAGAGTATTCGAACAAATATTATTTACTGTACTAAGCGAAGTCAGAATTAAAGAACTTTTATGTGCAAATTTGAATTTCGTCACCCATTTTGTTGTATTTCTGATTTTCTTTCTGCTAATAGTGCTACAGTGAGACTTTTAATTGGCCTTCCAGAGCCTCTCTTAACCTCTAGTGGGCTATATTTCATATAAGCATGCTACAAAATTTACAAATGTGAACTGCATTGTTTGAACAAACGGTAGATTACTATTGTGTTGTATGCTCAATTATTTATGTAAAACATGAAAATACAAATATAATATTCTTGCTTTCATATATTTACAAAGATAACTGAAATAGATATGTGTCAGATTATCTCTCTCTCTTTCTCCCTTTTTTTTGGGGGGGGGGGGGTGCAGATGTGTGTGTTTGCAGTTTGCATGGTTTTGCATTATGTGTTTCATTGCAAAAAAGAAGAAGAAGAGAGAGAGAGAAAGTTGAATAGCGAGAGAGAGGGGACAAAGAAAAAAATTAATAGAGAGAGAAAGGGAGAGAGAGAAAGATGAATAGAGAGAGAGGGGAGAAAGAAAAAGAATTAATAGAGAGAGAGAACAAAAATGGGTAGAAAGAGTGAGGAGGGACGGGGACAGAGAAAGAGACAGGGAGGGATAGAAATAGAGGGGAGAAAGAAAAAGAATTAATAGAGAGAGAACAAAAATGGGTAGAAAGAGAGAGGAGGGACGGGGACAGAGAAAGAGACAGGGAGGGAGAGAGAAAGAAAAGATGGCCATAGAGGATTTTTTTTAATAATTAATATTATATGGAAACAAATCATTTACCAGTTGCAATTTTGATGTCAAAAAAATAGCCAGTTGGGGAAACAAACGAGGAACTAGTTAAAATAATAATTGATTGACCATTTTAACAAAATAACTATATAGATCTATAGTAATTAACAATTGCAATCAAATGAATTAATATATTAATCACAATAAAAACTTAATTCATATTAAATCATTATTATTATTATTATTAGGTGATTTTATTGATAAGAATTTGTAGCCCCCAAAACAATAAGACTCTTACAGTTAATTTAAAAGAGCCCTTGACAACCTTAGATGTATTAATCTAACAAAGGTTTTCAGGTGCCGATGTCAATTTGTTCTGGGTCAGATTGAGTGCTTCACCAGCACCACACAAATGTGAGTACGTGGGGCACTTTCTGCATCGGCGCGCCAGTTTGGTTCGATTAATTCATGAAAATGCAATTCAAAAGTTTATTTCAGAGATGTTCTAACCATCATCTTTTCAAGATTGCTCATTAAGATGTCCGGATCGTACTAAGAATGCTTATTTTAACAGTTTTTTCAATTATTAACATTTAAACCCTAGCCCATAAAAATTATGTTAGAAACCCTATGGCTGAGACTAGTTTTACAAACCTTGGTCGAGGTTTGGGAATTACAGACCAAGGTTTATATAAACCTTCCTTTGTGGAATGGGTTTGAAAATAAACCAGGTTTGAGCTCAGACCAAGGTTTATATAAACCTTGGTCTGATTAAACCGGGTCTGTCCTCAGACCTCCGTTGTGAATTCGGGCCACTATGTCTCTTTTGCAGTCAATAACAGGTACATGAGCATTTGTCTACCTTAATAACCCACTACTACTAAGTCTTGTACTGGCCAAAATTAAACTGATTGAATCTTTGTGCAGAACAAAACGTACGACAATTTTGTAAAAGGGTCTGAAAATCAGATTACTACTTAGCTGATTGCAATAACTTAAGTCGATTCGACAACTGTTGTTTGCCCACTAAAAGCCATTTTCAAGCCCTTTCATTTTGAGGAGAGTTCTGAATTAGTGTTGTCTTTTAAATGTCGTTGGAATTTAACCTTTTCATTTGATTGGCCTGCAAATGGGACATTATAGTACCTTTAAGGAGTCCCTTCCTGCTTGCATGGTTAAAAAAATATTGTCGCCTAAGGGGATATGGTGTACACATTTCTAAAAACATTAAGTCAAGGTCCTTCATTTAATACATGACAAATTTTCAGCACTTTAATGTTTCACTCACATTCTGAAAAGTACTCTCAAGTACAAGCGACCTTTGGGAAAAATAAGTGTGAACATTCCTGAGGTTCTTTGGGAGTTAAGGCTTGTAATAAACATGAGAGATATTGGTCGTTTTAATAGTTCACTACCCCGTAGTATATATATGAACCCATTGCGCTATCTAATTCTTCATTAACATATTTCAATTGTAACTTTTAATTTAGAAATTTTGTTTGCATATCTCAATTCGGCTAATGGCCATTAGAAAAAAATCAAGTAAAAAAAATGTTACATACCAGTACAAATGGACTAAACATACGTAAAGCCACACACATACATGATACATACTGCTCTCACTATAGTATCCTGTAGGCGTGTCTGCACTATCTCGAGATTGCCAAATATCCAGCTATTTGAATTAACCCGATCGCAAACTATCCAGCTTATTTGCGTCTTCATTAGACCGAAGTAGCAAATTAGCTGGATAGTTGGTCGGGATAATATCCCAAGATATCTCGGTCTAGTTTGCGGTTTTCCGTGTTTAGCGCGGCGCTGAGCCTCAAGGTCAGTGCGGTGAGCGGTATAGATCGCATACTGTGCGAGGAAAACCGGAAATCGTTGTGCATGATGGGATCGGGATATTTGACTCCGTACTTCGGTCTAATGAAGACGGTCGCAAACTATCCCGCTAGTTCGGAAATAGAAGGATATTTTGCAAACTAGACCGAGATATCTTGAGATATTATCCCGACCAACTATCCAGCTAATTTGCCACTTCGGTCTAATGAAGACGCAAATAGCTGGATAGTTTCGATCGGGATAGTTCAAAATAGCTGGATATTTGGCAATCTCGAGATAGTGCAGACACGCCTTGTGCGAATCGAATATAGATTCATAAACATTCATGTTGATTAGCACCTATAATTTACAGAAATTACAGAAGACTATAATCATCTAATTGTTTAAAACAATTGTTTAATACAAGATCTTTAATTATATTTATGTTCCTACTTATAAATTGCATTGTTTGGAAGAAAATAAGTGTTCATTTGAATTGAATTGAATTGAAAAACCTGAAATATTCTCAACAGAGCTACTAAAGTTTGATACCAATACAGATAAAGATGAGTGCTGGTCAATTCAATCTAACTGCATGACATGTACGAGAGGAACAGTCCAGAAGCGATTGGAAACCGTCTATAAAGATATCGGGAAATGTTGATTATGCAGTATAAAGAAGTAATTGTATAGGCTAAATTGTGTAGGCTTATTGTGAGATTTCGGAATCATTAAAATGATAACACACTGATATCAATCGTGATGCAAATCACACACAGTGAAAACCGATGCACATAGATATATGATTCGAACAATGTTTCAGACTTATTTTGGCTACTTTGTTGGTCCAAAACAACCCATTCACTTTGTCTTTACAATGAAAAGAAAAACAATTTCGACAGTTTTCCCCAAAATGCAGTATCGGAAACAAAACTCTGGTTAAAAGCCTAAATCATGAAGTTTTGTATATAAGAGAGGAAGTGGTGAAATATTTTTTAAGGCAAATTTTGCATTGAAATAAGTTTAACCTCGTAGGATTCTATACGTTAAAAAATTAAGAGAAATTTGACAATGAAAAGGAAAGAGAATGAGAGAAATGAAAGGAGATAAAGGAAGAATAGTGGAGAACGAAGGAGTGACATATAAGTGTAATTATCGTCGTGTACCCTTCAAAACAAAGTGATAAAAGCATAATAAATGTGTTGCTCTATTACCTAGGTTTCTACTAAAGTGGATCTCCGACCAACACAATATATCCACAATTAAAACTTAAAAAGTCGCCCTCTATGATACAAATGATGAATACCGCCGAAAGTTCAAAGGTGCTTTAACGCTGCGTGCGCTCTCTGTGGGAAAACCCACTTCTATTTATAACATGCACAAAATGCATTATTTTCACAGACGATCTACGAAGTGCGAGTTTAGTATTGTAATCACATTTGTATTGATGTATACACTTGAATAGAGACTTAGTAGTTTTGATCAACGTTATCCGCACTTCTTTCGACACAATTGTAATCAACGTGAGAAATTAATATAGAACTACATGTATTTATAGGACTCCCTTGTTACCAGGGGCGGCGATTTCTTTTCATGACCGGGGGGGACGAAACGCGAGGAACGAGGGAGAATGACGTAATGAGCAAAAACTATATATATTTTTTTTTTTTTGGGGGGGGGGGGAGAAAAAAAATCCGAATCATCACCGCTCTTACATGTTACATTTCAAAGTGGGAGGGGGGGGGGGGGGGCTAAAGTATTTGCGATCAAATAGAGCAAAGCAAGTGGCGCGTAAATTGGCGTGGGGTCCAGGGGCAAAGCCCCGGCGGGGGTCAAGGGGCGGAGCCCCATGAAGCTCAGAGTTTTTAGGCATTTAATAAGGGTCAGATGAGCATATTTTGATACCTTATTTGTGACACTTGCATGCAGGTCCGTAATTGGAGTGGGGTCCAGGGGACGAAGCCCCCAGAAGCTCAGCGGATTTAGGCATTATCTTACGATCAGATGATCATCCATGGGTCGCCTTAGGGCCCTTGGTGGGGTGTAGGGCGCGGAGCCCCCGGAAGCTCAGGGTTTTAGGCTTTTGAATATGGTCAGATGAGCTTCCAGTGGCCCGCTTAGGGTCCTGGTGGGGTCCAAGGGGCGAAGACCCCGGAAGCTCAGGCGTTTTAGGCATTTATTTATGGTCAGCTGAGCAACCAGGGGCCGTCTTAGGGCCCTTGGTGGGGGTAAGGGGGCAGAGCCCCCGGAAGCTCAGAGAAAATCATGCCATTTCAGCAACATTTGTAAATTAGTCACTGGTATCGAATTAGAAATAGACCACGTTTGAATTTTATCGGGGGGGGGGGGGGGGGAACTACCCCAAGCCCGAGTGAGTGAGCATAGTGAACGAGAGGGGTGAAAGGTGACGAAAGTAACTACCCCCTCACAGGTTTTGAAGTTTTGTTGTATTACAAAATTATATTCCTTAGGAAAACTATAGTATGAAAAGAAACAATATACTTTTTTTCACACTTCACTTTTCTACAATATTTACTTGAATATTTTGAAGGATATTATGCGAGGGAGCATAGCTCCCGAGCCAGAAGATTTTTGGATTTGTATTTGTCTAAACGCTGCACTCTTGGGCCCTCCAAAGCCTAATAGTGTGTTGCAGTCTTTAGTCAGTATTTGCTGTACATTATTGCACTTTTTCAAATTTTCCGGGGGGGACGATCCCCCCCTACAAAAATCGAGGGGGGGACGTGTCCCCCCCGTCCCCCCCGGGATCGCCGCCCCTGCTTGTTACAGAGGTATTGGTACAATCAAAGAGATATATGTCTTTGGTACAATCTACTACTTTTTTACGTCACTGCTTATAGTTTGCGCTTGCATGAACTGACTACTGGCTTTAAGTACACATTAGCTGATCACACTGTATTGGACATTGGATATATGCATAGAATGAGCTCGTTTTTGTAATAAGCCAAACATCCGACATTTGTACCAATGGCTGAGAAGACCGAGGAAGAGAAAGTTCCAAGCTCTTCAGAGGACCTGACGTGTCCCCTATGTCTTGATATCTTCGACGAGGCAACCATCCTGACTTCATGCGGACACACCTTCTGTCGGAAATGTCTCAAGTCCTATGACCTTTCCCACCAGGATCTCGATCACATGCTCTGTCCTCTCTGCAGGAAGATCACCAAGTTGTCCGCGAACCGTGTCGATGATTTCCTCACCAATGTGACTGTCAATGGACTTGTAGACAATTACCACGCCAAGTGTGGAGGGATGAACGCTGTCCTTGAGATGCGTCCAAAATGCACTGCTTGCAGGTTTCAGCAAGATGCCGTATCATTCTGCTGTACATGTAATATGTACATTTGTGATAGGTGTTTGGATTGTCATCAAGATCTTACAGTCTTTGAAGGTCACGAGATTGTATCCATACAGGATATCAACAACGGGAAGGTCAATATTGGTCATCTATCTGAGAAGTGCTGCATCCACAAACAAGAGAACAAAGATATGTTTTGTGAGGATTGTAAGGTCCATGTCTGTTTCAAGTGCGTGATCGTCGGCCATCAAAATCACAAGATCAAGAATCAGGCTGACTTCGAGCAGCATTTACGGCTCAAGGTAAGTGGGTTTATTTGACACAAAATAAATTCGTTTGGCTAAGGCTTGACAAGTTTTACTCAAAGAATTTATTTAATCATTTATTTCTCAATTCACAACAAATATAGCAATGTAAATGTGAGTAAACAAACATTAAAGGAATGTCAATTATAAATGCACAATCTCAATGGAGATCCTCTGAGTGTATCAGTTGGCTGCCGGAGAAGAGGAAAGCAAACTTTATCACTGTAACCGTAATGGTCCCTCTTCTCGACCAACCGGTGCACTCAGAAGACCTGTAAAATAAAGCATGACAGGAATAAAAGGTATAACATTTCATAAATAAAACAAGTAACAACAAACAAAGCACAAGGAAAGAATCAGACTAATATGTATGAAGATATTAGGTCACGACACGATACTAAACACAAAAATGAGGAATTCATTCTGGCTTAAAAACTGAAAGGAAAATTACTTTGCATCAAAATAAGTTTTCAAGTGCTCTGAAAAGTAATTTTTCAGCATCCTAAAATCATTTGTTTCTCCACGCGGTAGCTACATACTGCCTAGTGCTTATTGTATTATGAAAACCCTATCTAAAATATAGGCCCGCAGCCAGGCATGTACGTAGGGGGGGGGGGGGGGAGGGGGGGTGGTTTGGGGGGTTAACCCACCCCCTCAATTTTTCTTTTAGTGTAAACTAAAGTGGTCTTTATTAACTCCGCTCCCCCTCCCGATTTAACGAAATATCGGCCGGCGCGATTTTCAAATTTCCTGGGGCAAAAACAAATAATTAGTGCTCACTACCCCCCCCCCCACACACACACACACTGAGCGAAATATTGGTCGGCGCGATTTTCAAATTTTAAAACCCTCCCCTTGAAAAAAAATCCTGCGTACGCCACTGCCCGCAGCCCAGGGAGCAAATTCTCCCATCTATCAAAGGGTGGAGGAAAAATAAGACCACCTTCCCCCTGAGAAGGATGATACAGTCCACGTCTATCTCAGTTGGTCATTAAATTCACAGCTTTCCTCTAATTAACAAAATCAAGAACCAGGCTGATTTAGAGCGGTAGTTGTGGTTTAAGGTAAACGTCGTTTCATTTAAGATACCATAGGCGCCAGTAGCATGCCTATTATATTATGTAAAACAAAAAGCATGTAGATAAATGTCAGGAACCAGGGAAATTTCATTATTTTGTAGTTGTGCAAAAGGGCCTATATATTGCAATTGCTATCTTTTGTTAACACTTTGCTTTAAAGTAACAATGCAGATATATTTGTCCTTGTCTATAATTATGATGAAAATAATGATAAATTGTTTTCATAAACAATGAGTAATGCTCATAATAATAACATCAATGATTATAAGAAGTATTGTAATTATGATTATAATAAAAATAGTGTTAATGTTAATGAAAATCGTCATCAGTAGTTGTATCATTATTATTCTTATTATCATTATATTGCTTTTATTATTGTTATTACTAATATGTATTATCATTATTTATCATTAATATCATACAACAAGATACAAGATATTTATTTGGTCTTTGCAAACAAGTTACATAAAAATTTGTTTTCCACTGGCGTTACCGAATATTCAAGAAATAAATACATCACGTTTATAGAATGAAATAGATGAAATAAAGGAACAAATACATGCAAAAGATAATGAAGCGACAAAAATGGTCATTGGTACTTCAAATCATGAGTTTCAAAATTAAGCTTTGGTCATTGGTATTTCAAATCATGTAATTAATTTCCGACGCAGAAGTTTAAGGTTTAACCTGTGAGTTGAATTTATGAACAGAGTCGGGTACAATTGAATATCTGAAACGTGAAAGGCGGGTTGGGGTGGGGTGAAGTCGGATACCAGAACGATTAAATGAAAAAAATAAATGAAGTGGATGGGTATTGTCTTTCATGATTGCACAGACCTTATCAACAATTTGCTCAGTACAATGAGACTCGACAAAAGCTAATTCTACCCCAATTATGCGTTGTGCTATTTTACGTGGCCTTTCCAATTTCTTCTTCTCCTGATTTGAGAGATTGCCAAATGAACATATAATATTGAGAAGCAGGACACTCTTTATTATTGAATTGTAGAACAGGGTCAGGATTGTTGCATCTATATGGAAACTATTCAACTTACGCAGAAAAAAACAACCTCTTGTTAGCTTTTTTATACACCGATCGTGTGTTATCCCTCCATGATAATTTGTCATTTAAGACAGTTCCAAGATACTTATAGTTTCCAACCTGTTCAATCGCCTCATCATGAATGATCACATTCTCGTGGTCTGTACCTTTTCGACAGAAGTCGATTACCATTTCTTTGGTTTTGGTTGTGTTTAATGTTAAGTAATCAGGATGACTGTTATCAATATTTAGTATTATTATACCATTTATTATACTATTTGGCCTATCTCCATTCTGGTTATCACTGCTTTCATACAAATAAACTAATTACAACAAATTCCTTCCAGAGCTGGATTCCCTTTTAAGAAAGTGGAAAAAACAGTGTATTCAATTCCTCTGTCCTCGTATGTTATATGATGACGTGGGGGAGGGGGGGGGGGGATTGGTCGTAGTTCTAACTTTTGTGAAACTTCAGGCCCGTGTAAAATCAGTGTTTCATTTTCAAACCAGCTCCATGAAATTAGCATACATCTCTTGCTAGAAAATGTTCTTTTCTTTTCTCTATTTTTTGTTTCTTTTAGGTGAACGACCTTGTCCAGCGATGTGCCACTAAGAAGAGAGAACTGGAGAAGAACATTCAGAATGTTGAAGTACAACGCCATGAAGTATACACTGCCGTGCAGAAACTACTGGACGATGTCAGTCAAGCTTACAGCATCAAGGCCAAAGAGCTTGAAGAAAATCATCGAAATCTCATAGAGCAAATCAATGCATTAAAGCGGAGTTTCGATGACGACCTCAACGTCTTGAAATTCAACAATCGACAGAGGATCAAGAGTATTTGTAGTTCAATAACACTGGTAGCTAATGACAGACTGGGTCGTCTTGAGACAGACAATCTGTCTGCTCATACCTTGCTCTGTGAGGAGCTGGATGCCATGCTGAAGAAGGCTAGTGATCACACTTCTGCGGCAGCCATTACGAAGAAAGCACAGGAGAAGAAGTTCAAGCCTGCAGATGATACTCGTCTTGACCTCGGGAGCATCTCAGAATCAGATCCCAAGTTGCAAGTCATTCAGTGTGTAGATCTACGGGGAACCATGTGGGGAATGACCCAGTATTCTGATGACAGTGTAGCTATCGGATATAATGGTACACATGGTATAGATATCATTGATTCAGCTGGTAAACGGGAGCAGTATGCAAACATACCAAGTAACATGAAGTGGAAAGCTCTTGTGTTTCAACAAGACAGGTCGTTATGCGTATCGAGATGCAGTAAAGAAGCACACATATATTCTCCCAATGGATCCAGGAAATCAACCATCAACGTGAAAGGCAATGCCAATCTTCTCAGACTTAACAGAAGCCCATCAGATGAAATCCTCATCGCTAACAGGGGAAAGCAAGTCTATATCTATGACCCGACTGGATCCACTCTCAAACCAGGCGATATGAACCGCGTTCTCAATGACATATTGAGATATTGTGGAATAATTGCACAATGCATATCCTACTGCTTTTACAAAATATCCAGCATGTGATAGGTATTGTATCAATAGCATTGAGCCGTAATTATATGTGTACACAAGGGTGTTAAATGTGGCCAATTTGACGTAAATCTAATATTTTTGTTTAGATATTGGTACACGTTTTAAATGTCGTACCCTTCAAAATACTGACATAAATACTGTTTGATAATATACATATCAATAACAATCTTTTGTTATTTATTGTTATAGATTCCTTGCTTATTCACAATCATCAAAGTACAATTATAAGTATGTTTTTAGAAAAGGCCAAGCTTTATGATGACGTATAGCCAAATACGTATCTATTCTTTCTGCAGCAACCAGGCAAGTAGCCAATTTGAAGTTCATGTACAGGAATAAGGATATTTTTATTGGAAAAAACAAATTCCTTGGTTTGCTAATTTAATAATATATATTTTGTTAGTCTTAAATTATGATAATGCTTTTTGTTGCTATTCAAGTGGAAAGTATATAATTGTGAAATGGCCTACACATGTATTGATAAATGGTACTAGTCTTGAAAACAGAAATAAATTAAATATTATATTAAGTCTCAATAATCTCTGATTGACTTAGCCCTCCGCAGGGCCTAGGGAGCATGAGGAATATTTGCGTGTGTCTAAAGATGTGGCAGTATATTTTGTCAGAGAGAGAAATTGACCATATACAACATCTCGTTTCAACATTCAACCATGTAACGTCGTAACCTGTTCATTATTAAAGACTACCTACTATAGTATACGCAGTAATGATTTTTTGTCCATGTTGCCGGAAGTTAGTCTAATTTTCTCAGACATCAAATTGGATCGTGGGGTGAACAGAATAAAATAATGTGAAATTGTAGGCGCATCTCACTATTATCACCCGTTTTATTTCGTATATTTTTTATTTGATTTTATTTCTGCATTTTTTCCAAATAAAATATAACTGAATAACAAAGAACATAATATACATGTAAGGTATAATACAACATAAACAAACAATAATTTCTTAATGTCAAAATGTTTTTTGTACATAAATTATGTACATATAATAACGAAACCTATTATTTCCATATCATATTATCATAAATTTAAAGTATTATCCGAACTATTCTGTTGGAAAAGTGCAGAAGACCGCAATAATATACAAAGCTTAAAATTTCATTTATTTGGTCGCTTTATTTGTTCAGCATAAATTTTAGTTTCGACCATTCATCTAAACCACAGCCACATGTACATGGGTATCGACGGTTTCAACACTGCTAAAATAAGGAACAGTTCCAAAGTCTTAACATTACCATAAACTTTTTTTTTGTTACTATAGGATAAAAGTTGGGCCTATTATTATACCGGTCAATTTTTATGTTTTTCTAAGATTGTTGTTCTAAATTGCTATACTCTTAATCAGAATAGACGTTGGATTGGAATATAACATTATTAAAGTTTATGATGGAGAGAAATGACGATGAAATTATAGGAAATAATGTTTGCGTCAAGCTTGTGAAAAGACTATTGCAGTCTAAATATACACGCCAATAAAAACTATAAAACAACAAAATTATGTGATCTTTCTGATGGACACCACTGAAGTTCCGTGATTGACACACGAGCAACGAGGGGGGGGGGGGGGGGGCGGGGGGTATTGAGCACTACTTTTTTTTAAATCAACACCCCCACCCCCCCCCCCCCCCCCTTGTGCCCAGGGGAGGACGCCCGTCTTCATTTTGATTTAAAACAGGTTTTTGGCCAGGGGAGGGACCCCCTCCCCCCCCCCCCCACCCTTAGATATGCCACTGGGGATAGCCGTAGGGTCGACGGTCAGTTGGAGTCGAGATGAGAGTCATGAGACACACTTGATCAGCTTAATGTCACAAATAGCGGTCTGCGTGTGCTTAGAACTAGACTAGTCTATTACTATTAGTTCATCGTCGATCCGTCGTCCCATGCCCTCCTCGATCCTCAGAGACAGACCACGCCACAGAAGCCGCTAAAATGGTGTTTTCGAGATGTTTTAAGGTAAGGTTTGTTTTGGTTTTTCCTTAATTGTCAATAAGAGTAGTAGATTATATATATATATATATATATTATCATAGCTTCATTAGTTGCAACTGTGTGCTTCTACCGCAGTATCCAGACTAGAGTACATTGTAGGCCTAGCCGGTAGTAGGTATGGTACAGCGGGGAAAGCCCCAAATCACCACCATTGGTTGAATGAATTGAGCCCGGCTCCGCCTGCCAGGCCAGGCCGCCTGCCGGCGGTGGCCTAATAAGATGAGACTATAACTTCGTCAGTCAGTTAATTAATGCATTTTAGTACAAGATCTCGTCAATCGATGAGCGCGAACCTAGCCTGCATGTTCCTGATGTTGGACCAAAAGCCTTGCCTTTGCTTTGCCTTTGGTCTCTGAAAAGTCTGATATCAATGGTTATGGTTGTTCTGCTATACTAGGCCTAACGTTAGACTCTAGGCCTAGGCTTAGCTACATGTAGCCTATACTATAGATCTAGATCTAAACATGATAAATAACTACGTCAGGCTCCTCCATATTCACTGACTGCCTCTATACAGAGCTGACCGAGTGTGGCTGTGGGGAGGTTATCGGGGCTATCAACTTTGGGGAACTGCTTCGAGGGAGATTGTATGCAATTTTTTGTTGCTCAACAGGGAAGGGTAAGAAGTGCCCACTACCCCTCCCCCCCCCCCCCCCCCCTGATGAGCAAACAAAATCCATATGATACAAGTACGCTGGTTTATTTTACACGTCTGGCGTGAGGTTTTTTCATAAGCCAGGAGCTTGCGGGAGAGCAGGAGGAAGGGCGTGGTGGCGGGAGTCTCCCGCTACGAGCTGGTGGGACGGCGGGAGAAGGAGTGTGGTGGCATAAGACTCCCCCCAAATGCGGGAGGGTTGGCAGCCCTGGGTTATGCAATGCAGTTTGTGTGTGCATGAGCGCCATACCCATCCTGCACAGTTCAGTAGCTTCACACACTGGAGCTGGACAGATAAGCTGAAAATAAGTCCATAGATCTACACCTCTACAAATGAAAAGAATACAAATGGAAAGAATGCAAACTGCCATTGAAGAATGTGATACTACAAATACACGCAAAATCTTGTCACTCCAAGCAAACGAGCAGGAGAATTACTCACGACGGAACTGAATTCAGTGTACATGTATGTAATTGTAAGTGCTAACAATATGGCACAGATGCAATCATCCTCAAAGCAGTCATTGAGACCTTTGGCCTTGGCATCTCTCTCGCCAATAGACAGAAATAACTGTCTGGTATGGGGAATTTTTAAATAAAACTGACATTTGTCAAACTTCCCCATACACGGACACATTTACGGTTATCCTTGGCATATGCACAATGGGGGGGGGGGGGGGGGGGGGGGGGGGGGTCAATTAGAGATTTACTCCAGAATTTTTGCCTACTTTTTTTTCATTATCTAGACAAAATGATATAGAAAAAAAATGATTGAAAACAAAATGAATCTAATTTTCTTATACCGGTACTATGAAAATAACATTAATTGTAGAACATCAAAATAGAAGGACTTACATGTACTTTCAGCTTATCTGATGCTTTTCTTAAAGCTTCTGTGCGAGTTGAGATGGGTGATCACACACAAACTGCATTGCATAGCCTCCCCTCACTATAAACCCGTACGTATAGAGACAAAATCTTGCCCAATTACAGCTAAATTCAACTTGTATACAAAGTGCATTGGACTTTGAGTGGAAGAAAACTTACTTGAAAAAATCAATCCAAGAAGACCCTATCAAAAGAAAAATGCTGGTCTGCTATCCGCAACAAGATCCCATCCTAAACCACTGGGAGGACAAGTTAGGATGAGTTATTGAACTCATCCCCTTAATTAATTATAACAAAAATGTAAAAAAGCTAATCTCATGCAAAGAAGATCTTGTGAACCATAGTGAACATTTCCCTTGCAGTTTAAAGCCCCTCTAAAGTGTTTGGAGCCCCAAATTTGCCCCAAATTTGATGACAAAATTTCACTTAAATTGTATCATAATGTGAAAGACAAGGATGTCATTTAAAACACATTTCTGCAAGGATTTTCAAAAAAGTTGTGTTTGAGGATAAATATTGATAAAAAAAAGAATACTTAATTTTGTTTTTCTGTTGCATGCAGAAAACGTACATTTTGTATTACTAATTTAGATGTTTTTAATTCCTAATTAGGACAAATTAACATGTATGTATAACCTTATTTCACTCAAGGAACCTCCATAGAAACTAATGAGATTGATAAAAGTACTTCATTATTGTTCAATAAACAAGGTTACGCTATGCCATGTCTACGGTATTTCAGATTCTCTTGACATTACTGTTAGAGATGATATCATGACTCAGTCAATGTGATGGTTATTTTATCTGACTGCTAAGAATGCATAAATGTTTGTAAGTAAGCAAACAGATGGCCGACGGATTTAGGTCCTCTCCGAGGAACCTGGTAGTGAGGATTAATGCCTTACCAAACTAGCGCATCGCCTTGGTTTCAAACCCGGGTCACCGGATTACGAGACCACTGCTCTACCGGCTGAGCTATTGCGCCTCCTCAAGTCAGATGATATTGAATCTCTTTTTACTGAAATAATCAAATTGCAAGCTGATAGTAGTTAAATATTAAGAAACCCAAATCAAACATGCAAACATTTACTTATACACTAGATGATTACCGGTATATAAGGATTAATGTTAACATTGACCATATTTATATTTGTACATGTAATGTACATGTACATGTACATGTACATGTATGCCAAATAGTGGTAATGATTTTGTTGGTATGAGTTACTCACATTTTCTATACCAGGGTAACTATTAAACAAGACTGCATCTCTGATTGAACAATCTTTACTAATATGTAATGATGTACATGTATGTGCCAGTATAACTTCTGGTATTCTTTATTGTGATGCAACTGATCACTTCCAATTTTCCAATTAAGTAACCACATAATAACTCCTCCATCTGAGTCCTTCAATACCGTCAAATCAATGATGACACTTAATTGGCCCTAAAGGTTGATGTACTGTACAATGTACAAAAATCTCCTGAAAAGAAAAAGGAATGAACTGAAAATAGCTGTAAAATACAACAACACCATTCTTGGATGACATTTGAGTTACATGTAGTTTGGTTGATAGTTGATACGCAATGAATTCTATGAATGCTTCTGAAGATAATTTAAAAAAAAGTAAGAATGTTTAGAAGATATTTGATAAATTATTATGCAGAACCAGACTAAATTATTATCCAGAATAGTGCTGCGACCGTGTATAGGCACGAACCACCACTACACAACAGATAAACGAAGAAAAAAAAATCACCTGTTTTTCAGCATTATAAGAGTCTGAAGTCAATATTTCACAAAAATGTCTGTCATCAGTCTAAAAATAAAGTTTAAGTTCCACTGCTACTTCCTTGAATAATCATTTCCATACACTGTACAATTTTGATTCAATGCCGTTGAGTCTGTTCTCTTGTCATCATGCAAACAATGCCAATCATTGTGATCTAACTTTCCAGCGAGCGCAATGGTTTTGTGTGCAGTATGGTTACTACACCTGTACAGTTACAACTTTTCCAATGCCATTGAGTCTTTTCTCTTGCCGTCATGGTAATAATAATAGGCAATTTTTGCAAACTCATTTCGGAATTAGAATCTGCGGTTCGTGCGCAAAATCGAGAAGATACTATAGTAACAGTTGGATGACCGCTGAGGCCCTGAAATCTAGAATGGGTTTTGGCCAAATCTACGGGCGTTCTCAATGACGCCCCAAGTGAATCAAGTGCCTCGATACAAACTATTTCATTCACCTGATAATAATAATAGTATTTAAATAGACAGAATCCAATCTGCATACATTAGTTGTTGCCACACTTAATACATGTAGTTTGCATTCTGACTATTGCGAATCCTAGACAGGTGAATGATATAATTCTATTGAGGAACTTCACAAAGACATACAGTATGTATTAAATTTGATTACATTACGAAAATGGCCTGTTCCCTTCAACGCAATACAGTACAGACGGGACTACACGACTAGCACAACTTGTCTCGACCAAGCCACTTTTTATCAAATTTCAACAATAATTTATCATCAGGTTTTAAAACAATTCATGTTATATCCATATTCATGTTGTTACTGTTCAGAAACAATAATCGGAAGAAACAAAACTCACCGAAGAGTCATTTGTGCCAGGGGCGGATCTAGGGGGGTTAGGAGGTTTAAATCCTCCCTTTGGCTGGCCAAGGTGCTTTCTACCTCCCCCCCCCCCCCCCCCCCCAAAATATTGGTTGGCACTTTTTTCAAATTGAAAACCAATTTTAGTGCTCCCTACCCCCCACTAAGCGAAATATTGGTCGGCGCGATTTTTCAAATGTCAACCCCGCCTGCCCACGCCATAGAAAAGAAGCTAGATCCGCCCTTTAAAATTCGTCATCCTTCGTTATTAGACGACAAAATTCTCATAACCATCTTTGGTACAAGCTCGGTGATTGGCTGTTTATTCACTTGGGGCGTCATTGAGAACGCCAATAGATTTGGCCAAAACCTGTTCTGGATTTCAGTACCTCAGCGATCACCCTGCTGCTACTATAGTAGCTTCTTGATTTTGCACACGAACCGCAGATTCTCTGTCCGCAATTAGCTTGCGAAATACCCCTAATGTTTGTCGAACTGGCAACAACTAATGTATGCAGTTTGGATTCTGTCTATTGAAATACTATTATCCTTATCAGGTGAAAGAAATATTTTGTATCGAGGCACTTCACAAAGACGTTTGCATTAAATTTGGTTACATTACGAAAATTGCCTAATGGCATTGCAAATGCAATACCTCCGTAGAGATACGTACGCATTCACCGAAAAGCGAAACCACGTATTGTATTGAGGGCAGTCTGTATGCGACGGCCGTAAACCTGAGTGCTCTGCGTCCGCGAAGGTCTGTATGTTGCTGAGCGAAAACTTGCTAATATGTCAATCATTGCGGTCTGACTATTCCATGAGCATGATGATTTTGTGTGCAGTACTGTTACTACTGTAACAACTTTACAGATAAAATGGTTGTTGTGAATGCGCGCTGGATTGCTGGTCTTAAATGTACTGTACAACATACTGTACCTAGCTGAAATACTGCTTTTGTTTTTGGTAAATGTCATAACTGTGTACACGCAAAGATAAACTGGCTGTGTGCACTGAATGGAAATTACACACTAAACTCACAGCACTAAATTCCAGAAACAATTTAATGACAATAAAAGATATTGTATAAATACCGGTAATTGGAATATTATTGAAGACTTGCCTGGTAAAAAGGTTAAAGCCTTTAAACCATCACATGACACTTGATGTTCAAGTTATTCAACACCAAAAGAGTATTTGAAGTTACAATTTTAATGCTTATTTTGTGACCCTTTTTTTTCTAATTAGTAAAGATATTAAAGGTAATGAGAGCCATTTAATAGCAAGTATTGATAGTATTAGTTTTTTTATGGGAATGTAACCCTAAAAGTAAGATGCTTTGAAGGAAACAGAAAAAATTTAGAAGCAGGCTGGTGAAAGTTTGAACAAACTCAGACAAGTAATAAGTAAGGTTTTAATGTTTGAAATTTGTAGTCTGTACATGTATATGAATTTCAAATTTTTGAATTGATGATTGGGCATGTATAGTGATGTAATGTTGGACCAATATCATTCAACACTTACACATGTAATATGACTATGATAGAACCTCTTCATTTTTGGAGGACCTATTGAGCTCTATGAATATATTTTTAGTACAGCTCTGAGAGAAAAGGGACTGGTATACTGTAAACTTTGTTTTAAAAGTGTGAAACGAATGGAGATTTACAATTGTGTCCCAGTAGAATGACTTACAGGGTATTGTACATTGCTGGTTGTGAATGTTAAGTGATTACAACTTTCTAATAATTTTGTTCTTCTTGTTTTAAATCAATTTCTTTGAACAGGTGTCACATGCATCTTGTTCTACACAT
Source organism: Strongylocentrotus droebachiensis (assembly GCA_035222895.1). Lineage (NCBI taxonomy): Eukaryota > Metazoa > Echinodermata > Echinoidea > Camarodonta > Strongylocentrotidae > Strongylocentrotus > Strongylocentrotus droebachiensis. Next base: position 27,397 of record JAVYIG010004395.1, read on the forward strand.
TTTTACATAATAGCAGTGAAGGGATGTTCCTTTGTCTACCATATATAGCAATTGTTGAGGGTAGAATGAGGAACTGTATATTTTGTCCGCTTTCTTTGTCCGTCATTTCCATAGTGATTGTAGATTTCTGCACCTAAACAGATGTCTTGTTATCCAAAAGAACTGGTGAGACTCTCAAAATGATAACTTTCAATAATAGCACCACAATCAATTGGGTATCATTGCATAGAGAAATAGGTCTACACGTATTACAGAATAAAAAAGGATAGTATTATATTCTCATAAGTGATATTAACAAAAACCAACTTTCTAAACAGGGTGGATTGTTTCAGAAATGTTCAAATATTTAATATCTGTGACATTTACATGCAATCTACATTTGAAGCTCAATTTACTACCGGGTAGTTTGGTTGAAATTGGTTGCGAGTGTCTTTCTTCAAATCACTTTTTAAAGCAAAACAAGTTTTGATCTGAGGTATAATCAGAAAATTAAAACATTTGTATACTAATAAAAAGAAATAGATTAAATTCCTCTCCTGGCAGCTTCAACTCTGAAGTATGGATGAACTATGGCCTGTACCTGCAATAGAAGTGGTCAAAAGCCTACTATTTTGAGTAGTATAAAATTCTAATCTTTGGAAAATCCTGTTTCAATTTATTATACAATGTTCAGTGAGCTGTGAGGCTACATTATAGATTTAAGTGGTATCAGTTACGATTTATGGGCCATTCCCTTTCTCCATCTCACTGAACATGTAAATAGTACCAGTATTCTTTTGGGCTATATTTAAAGAAACGAAATCAAATCAGACTACCGGTAGTCATTCTCTTTCCATACAGTGATGAAGTGAGCAATGTGGTTCAAAATTCTGAATACTTTGTTTTGGTAATGTGATCTTCCAATGTCTTCCAATAATGGTTGTCTTGCTGACCCTGACTTCTAAGCAAATAGCCTACCGGTACCTTTTTTTTAAATGGTACATTGTAGCTGCAATAGTTTTGAGAAAAAAATCTTGATATACATGTACACCCTGTACATGTAGGTGTCACATTAATTCATTTTCTATTTATGTAAATAATAATAAGCATATCAACACCACCTTTATGTAAATAAAAATGTTAACAAAAATTCAGGGCAAAAACTTTTCCTCACAACAACGCAGCCTCTCTAAATCAAATATGTTGGTATGTATTACATTTGATGTGATACATGTAGTTCGAATATCATGATGATACTCTACATGGTTATGAATAGCTATTATGGATCACATTCTTTGCCCCCAAGATATGTGAAATTCACCTATGTAGAAGATTTAGGATGAAGGGTTCTCAAATGGTATAGTTTGGCATAACCTGTCATTAATTGGAGCTTAACATGATTGTCATTTATATAATATTACTGGCCTTGAGGGAGAAACAAGGTAATACACCCTGTATTGCCTTTAATGATTCAGTAAGGGCAATACATGTACATATAAATGCATATCACTGTATCTCCCAAAAGATTATAATTATTACCTATTCATTTGTGAATCACGTACGGTCACTATACCCTACTACCGCGCTGCATGATAGTCTGCTCAAACTTTGCAGCGATTTAGCCGTTTGAAAGGTCCCGGATATTTAATGGGGCCAATACGTAATGGGCTCAATATGGAACACAATCTTTGTACTCAAAGTGAATGGGGAAACCCGAAAGAGAGAAACTATCAGGAAATATTGCCCGCTCAAAACTGTTAGTTTGCGGACCGGGCAAATATGCATTTTAATGCATGGTACATGTCAAATTACCTGCTACTGTATACATGAAGGTAATAAAGCAAACACAGATCAAATTCACTACTGGTTCCTGAAAAATTTCACCTAGAGAGTACATGTTGTGGATAGACAAACTACCAGCCATACAAGAATGTAGGAAAACCAAATCGAGTAGGAAATTGTTAGTTAAAAATTCAAAAATATTGCTTTGTATAATGTCTTATAATGTGACAGAAAATCCTTTAGAATAGTGCTAGTACTCAGTAAACTGCTGAATCATTTTACATAGCAGCTCATTGAACTTAAATCACATTTTAGTCTTTTCAAATCCTCTGTGAAGTCCTTTTGACATTAGCTTTAATGTGGCAATTTTTTTGTAGTACTCTGTACATGTACATGTACATGTACATTCAATCCTATGGTCATACAGAGATTGAATCACATTGTTATGAAATTTGAATTGTCTCCTATACAAGGGTGTACTGTACATGTACATGTACTGTACATCTTCAACAATATCACAAGATTTGTGTAATTATCACTGTTTTGTATACTTGAGATGCTTTTCGCAAATATTTATTGGAAGATAACATGGATTTATTTGGCTTTGTCAAAGAAATTTCTAATTGGTGTAGCATGTACACATGTAGACATATTGATCTATCACCTACACATACATGTATGTAGTGTACTGAAATATTATAAGAATATGTACTTCTTTTGATCCTGTAATCTGTATGATATGTTAGATATTTGATATAATTTTATAATTCTTAAAATGCTTATTCATTTTTCAGAGGGGCAGGTAGACACTTGATGACAATCAACGCAAAGGCACAAGGGTCACAACCTACATGTAGCAACAACTAATCCTCGCAAAGTGGTAGATCAAGTTGATCCAGTGTAACAGTAGCAGCAAATCTATGAGGTATGTACAATGTAGATGGATTGTAACAAAAAAACTTAGGGGTGTTCAATGATCAAGGTATTTAAGACTCCTACCCCATTTTTTCACCATTTTTTTTATTGATGGCTATTAAGTGCTGCATGCATTTACAATGTAGTTTTTCAATGAATGGATGTAAAAAATGATGCTTTTGGATCATAATTGACTAATATGCTCATGTAGTAGACAATTTTCAAAATGTATTCAAATGTATACATTCACCTGTTTTCTATTATTGTACCTCAATCCCGGTAGTCAGAATGCAAATTGCGAGGATTAGTTGTTGCTACATGTAGGTTGGGTAAACATTATGGCCTGCCTGACCTAACAACACGTAATGTGTGGTATTGGTATTCTGAAGGTGTTTATTATTGAAATACAATTTTTCAAAGCAGGAGAATGAAATGATTTATTAAGAGGCAGGTAAAGAAGATGATTTTGCATGAAATATATTTACGGTATGAAAATGACCGATCAAACCAAACTCTTGAGTATATTTGTCTTTACTTAGAATATATATGATAATAACTCAACTTTGTTATTGTTTTGTTCCTGAAAGTCATTTCATTTGATATATGCTGTACTGTGACTTATCCACATAGAAATTGTAGAGCATTGCATATAATACAATTTATAGATTGTTATGTTATAGATAATTATTGGGGAAAAACAATGTGAACCTTTCCATTTGTTAGTATTGGCAATACAGTGTACAGGTACAAGATTACAACAATAGTAGAATACTTAATACTAGACAATATTTTTATATTATATTATATGATATGATAGTGTGGTATGGTATGATAGGGAAAAAATTCATCTCGGAAGAAATTTTAGACATTTGAATGAATTGTACACCAAGATATATTATCGTTAGCACTGTTCACACTGTTCTTGAGACCAACAAATAAATGGAAGCTCTGTTCTTTATTTTTCAAACCAACAGATTTCATATGGGATCCCTTCAAGTACAAGGTTTACGCTGGTTCACACACGCACTGAGAGGGACCTGGCAGAGGCTATAGCATGGCCCTTGGTATGATCAGCCTAAGGTTAAGGTTGATTCAAAGAGACATTAAATGGAGATTTTTGAATGTTTAATTCCAGATATTTAATTGTCTTGAGTAAAAAAATATGTGTTCACTAGTGTTGATTTGAAAAAAAGCTCCTGCTGTGGCAATCAAAAAGAGCGCTATATTTTGATTTCTTACAAAGAAGTTTCAGAACCTATGACTATAAAATTTCACACTTTATATCTAAAGGGTTTAATTATTTAAAATAATTTGCAAGTTTCTAGGAGGTTACACAAATTTGAAAAAGTGTAATTTGTAAGAGTTTACAGAACTCAATATCACTGTATTTTGATGATATTTAATTTGGGTTTGAATTAGAGCAAACAATTTAAGAGGATACAAGTTAAACAAATAGGGTGTGTAGTTTGATAAATGTGGGATATCCATTTGTTTCATTATACTACAAATTTTTGTGAAAGGTCGATCATCCACTATTGTTAGAGGAAACCTCACAAAACCTCACCCCAAAGAATAAGCGTAGGTATTCTGAAAAGTGAGATGTATTTCTGCCGGCCCTATGATGTACAAAATTCCTTACGAAAATGGAAAAGAGCTACCGGTATGTAGGATGCGAAAGTTAATGTGGTTAGATGAGCAAGTGTGCACTTGTAAAAATGACACCTGGCTGGAATGATCCCCAGGGAGTAGAGAATGTGCATACATAGTGTGCGGGTAAGCCTGAATCTGATGACCGGGGTAATAATATATCTGTAAAGCACTTAGAGACATCATACGCTATATAAAAGCGGAATCATTATTATTATTATTTTATTTTAGGCCTCAGATGGAGGAAATGGGTGCCGAAAGAGATCCTTTGAGCACCTTATCTCTGCCAAAACTGCATTTATAATTTAGCACTTTATGTAAAGTCCATTAGATAATATTTATTTGATGGTATTATCGTAATGGCATTCAGGAAAAGTCAACTTCAGGTGTACAATCATCTTGCAACTAATAAACCTTATAAGTGATTTAAATAGTTTGTAAAATGATGAGAATAATGATAAAAGGATATGAGAATGGTTATGGTATAGTGGTATACCACTTATAAGCTTATATTACAAGATGATTTCAACATAAAAAATAAACCCAAACAAGCAAAAATATTGAGCATTCAACCATACTATTTTTTAAAGATGTGTATGTACACAAGAACCAAATGAGATCACTTTAAGGCGCCACGGAGGCATATATTACATGTAGTGTCTTACAGCTCATGCAAAAGTTGGTAACCCCCTGCCTAACTATTTGTTCAGGTTTTTCTGATATGTGTTGCTAGATAGCAAGATGATTACCATTCTACAAGCTCCTTGAAATTATTTCTTGCAAAAGTTGAATACTGTACTATAACATAAGAGGTGACAATTATTAGTCCCCTGTCATCATCTAAATTCCTATATGGCTTCTTTTCTTTTCTGTAACCATGTAAAATATCACAAACTAGTTGTTAAAAGCTACGTAAGTTTTCTGAATTTAAAGGTGACCAAGTGCCTACCGGTACTTCATTCTTACTTTGACTGGCCTTATTACCTCTTGTGCTATGTTTCAGGTCTGGGCAACACATCCATATTTGTGTGGGCGTATTAAACCTGACTGCAGCTATTGCTCTTTGTACATTAAATATGTAACAAATGAAAGCATTGTAAAGTTGTAAACATGTTTACAGCATAGCTTATGTATGAGGCTATTGATCTATCACCTGTGTAAATATATACATTATTTCAATAACATTTGCTATTTTTTGTGGGGATAATAGTGCTATACATTCCATTCAAAATATACAATCAGACCGGTTTTATTGTACATAGGTCATGCTGAAATATAATAGTGTAAATGAAGAAAAATTACCATGTAGTAAATATGATTTCAGGAACACGATGTCGGTTTGCTGCAATTCGAGAATTGCTGTGTTGACAATTGTTCCGGGCTTTAGTTTATCAAAATTGTAGGGTTAGGGTTAAGGTTAGATTAATATTTAAGCAAGATTTAGGGTTGGGTATAGTATTGGTCCAGGATTAAAGTTAGTAATTCATTTAATGTTGGTAACTATTGTGAAGCAATTTTAGTAGGAGCATGTGTCACAAAACTCAATTTTTCCTCACATTTTGTAGGAGTTTTATACTAAAGTATTCATCATGGAATACCCAAACAAAGTCTGTTTTGTATGTGCTTTATTTTTTGTTTGGTGTGCATGTTGATATATCTGACTGTAGTAGTAGTAGTAGTAGTAGTGGTAGTAGTAGAATGGTTTCATTAGTTTTACAAGCTCAGTTTTAAAAAGCCTCTCAACAAAACTTAGATATAGACAAGTACAAATAATACACAGTACAATAGATCACAACTTATTACTTATTCCATACTTGCAAACAAATTGATGATAAAAATAGAATAGATTCGTCATTAGTATTATTTTTAATAATTATTGTTAAGTGAGGAATATTCATATTTTAAATAGAAATCGAGACTGATTAATTGAGTGTGTGACAAGTAAATACTGAAGATTTGTTTGATTTTGAACCATATTAAAATGCAAATGTAATGCATATTCATATTCTATAATGTAATTCATGACAGTCACACACAATATAATTATGAGGATCTATCATAGAAACATAATTGAACAATACTGAAAGAGAGAAAGTGTCAGGGAGAGAACAATTTAAAGAGAGAGGGTTAAGTTGGAAGAAAAAAAAGAGGAAGGAAGAAATGCATAAGAGGAGAGAGAGAGAGAGGGAGGGGGTGGCATGAGAAGAATCGAACAGATGAACTGTGAAGACATGGAGAAGAAGAATAATGATGGAAGTAAGACGACAGAGGGAAAGCGATTGTGAGTCAGTTTATGGCTCTGTATGTTGTAATGAGGGCATGCGATGATGTAGCATAGCAAAAGCGAGAGTTTGGGGTGTAGGAGTGAGTTGCAGGGCGTCGGACGGGGCCCGTAGGGTGTGGTATCATCTCCTTTTTACTTTCTCTTAATAATAATAATAATAATAATAAATTTATATAGCGCAGCTTTTATACAAAATATATTCAGCTGCGCTGGTTAAGAGCTCCTTTTTACTAAATTCTACAAATTAAATAAGATCTCTCAGTTATCTTCCTTTCTTCCATTTTCTGATATTTCCCTTTCCCCCGTCTTTTCCCCCTTCAATATTTGGTTAGGCCTCCCATCTTCAACACCAGGATGGGGGAGGGAGGGTGTGGGGGTAATCTTGCTATTCATTACGTCGAACTGCATATATAAAACACGAAGGCGGTAACTATTGATAAAAGCATGAGGACCGTTATTCATAATGTGAGATGAGAGTCGCTTTTCATAATTTATATTGGGGGTCACTAGGACCGCTATTCATAAGATAAATTTAGGGTCACTATTTATAATTAATGTAGAATGAGGGTCGATATTCATAATCCGACAAAAGCGTTGCTTTCCATAATAAATACCCCACAGCCATAGGGGTGCTCCCAGTCAACAATTAACTCTCTTGTCATTTTGTTGCTTATTCAATTTTTTTTTATGAATAGCGACCCCCATTCCGTGTTATGAATAACGACCCTCTTCTCGTATTATGAATAGCGACCCTCATTCCGCATTATAAAAAGCGACCTTCATTCTGTTTTATGAATAGCTACTCTCTTCTCAAATGATAAATAGCGACACTCTTCGATTAAGATTAGCTATCCTTATGAATAATTACCCTTTTCCCAAATTATAAATAGCGGTTCTTATAATAATGGTCCTAATAAATAGCAGTCTTTATGAATAATGGTCCTTATAGCTAGTTGGCCTCGGGGGGGGGGGGGGGATTGGTGTCCGTTTATGTGTCTTGGATGGGCTTGGATGTGTATTAACGGGGGGGGGGGCACGGTTGGTATGCTTTTTTTGATTAAAAGTTGGAATTAGATTTCATTAAAGATGATAGATTTAATTAAAGATGGTTAATTTTGATAATCGGGGAAACAAGATCGGTCAATCTTCATTGATTACTATTTGCAAATTAATTCATCCTTGCTGAACCTATTTAAAAACTTTATAAATCATCCGAAACGAGCTGAACGGGTTGAACGTAAACCAAGTTGTAACACTAATTGTAACCTTAACCCTAGTCCTAAACCTAGATATAATCCTTAACCCTAGATCTAACCCGTAACCTTACCCTAGTCTTAACCCTTGTCCTAACCCGAACTCTAAACCCTGAACCTCACCCTAGTAATAACCCTCCCCCTGACCATAACCTTAACCCTAAAATCATTATTATTGATGGTGGATTATTCTGCAGTTAGCCCTAACAGGTGTTGTGCCTGATGTTTTAACTAAAATGCTACCCGCCACTTCCTTATTTGTGTCGATCGATCGACTTTACGGCGATCAAATTCAGAAGGGGGGATAATTTGTGTTGGATGCGTGTTACGGGTGGAGGGGGGGGGGGGGGGGGGGGGGGGGGGGGGGGGCAGTATGGATATGTTTTTGAATTTTTCATCAACAATTGCATTTTGATTGAAAAATAGTTAATTTTGATAATCAGGGAAATAAAAATTGATATAGACGGCAATCCTCAATGTATTAATATTTGCAAATTATTTAATCTTAAATTTAACCTGCTTAAAAAAAGGATTTCTAGGTAATCCAAAATGAGCTGCATGGGTTGAACATAACAACACTAATTGTAACCTCAACCGTAGTCCTAAACCTAACCCTAGTCCAAACTCTTGCCCTAACCCTAGTCATACCCCTAACCCTTGTCTTTACACTTAACCTTACCCCAATCCTACCCCAATTTTTTTTATGAATAGCGACCCCCATTCTGGTTATGAATAACGACCCTCTTTTCGTATAATGAATAGCGACCCTCATTACGCATTATAAAAAGCGACCTTCATTCTGTTTTATGAAAAGCTACTCTCTTCTCAAATGATAAATAGCGACACTCTTCGATTAAGATTAGCTATCCTTATGAATAATTACCCTTTTCTCAAATTATAAATAGCGGTTCTTATAATAATGGTCCTAATAAATAGCAGTCTTTATGAATAATGGTCCTTATAGCTAGTTGGCCTCGGGGGGGGGGGGGGGGATGGTGTCCGTTTATGTGTCTTGGATGGGCTTGGATGTGTATTAACGGGGGGGGGGGCACGGTTGGTATGCTTTTTTTAATTAAAAGTTGGAATTAGATTTAATTAAAGATGATAGATTTAATTAAAGATGGTTAATTTTGATAATCGGGGAAACAAGATCGGTCAATCTTCATTGATTACTATTTGCAAATTAATTCATCCTTGCTGAACCTATTTAAAAACTTTATAAATCATCCGAAACGAGCTGAACGGGTTGAACGTAAACCAAGTTGTAACACTAATTGTAACCTTAACCCTAGTTTGATAATCAGGGAAACAAAATTAGATAAAGACGGCAATCCTCAATGTATTACTATTTGCAAATTATTTAATCTTAAATTTAACCTGCTTAAAAAAAGGATTTCTAGGTAATCCAAAATGAGCTGCATGGGTTGAACATAACAACACTAATTGTAACCTCAACCGAAGTCCTAAACCTAACCCTAGTCCAAACTCTTGCCCTAACCCTAGTCATACCCCTAACCCTTGTCTTAACACTTAACCTTACCCCAATCCTAGCTTAACCCTACTTCTAACCCAGCCCCTGTCACTGACCCTAATCCTAACCCTAATTCATTATCATGGATGGTGGATAATTCTGCAGTTAAGCCCTATAGGCCGTTTTAGCTGATGTTATTAATAACAATTAATGAACCCCCGCTCCTTTTGTATAATTATGTCCGATTAGACGACCATCGATCAAATTTCAAAACAAGAAGAACAAATATTTTCTTTAAATGGAAGATTATCCTGATGAATAATTTGCAGATTAGGCATCATGCAACAAACAAAACTGTTTAAAAAATTCTTTTAAATGAAGTCAATTGATAAGTTTATGACACTAACAAGAAAAAGCGGAAAAGTACCCTTTTTTTTAAACCATTGGTATTAAAAACGTATTAATACACATGCACTTTGAAATATCGAGATAAAGAGTGTTGTTATTATTCAACAATCATGATATGCGACCCATCCCGAAACTTTTCATCTGCAAAACAAAATTAAAGATAAATTTGAAGAAAAAAAATAGGGGTTTGTCTCAGTTACTTCGGATATTTTACTTCCAACTTTACAGCGACAGAATTATGAGACTATGTACCGTTGTTTAAAGTGGAAAAAGCCCTCTATTGACTATTTTGCAATTAACGCAAATAAAGAAATGGAATTACGCAAGTGGCTCATAGTCTCTTTCTTCAGGCTCATTTACTATATGAAGCGTTATTTGACATATTCATTGTAAAGTGTAGAGACAAATCGGACCACAGCAACATCGACAGCAATGTACCATGTCAAACTTTGATTACCAGATAATCTTGAATAATATAGTGCATATTTGATTTCTGAACTTGGGGAAGAAAAAGAAAAAGAAAATGAAAAAGAAGAGAAAGAAGAAGAGAAAAGAAAGAACAAGAACAAACAACAACAAAATGAAAGGAAGAAGTTTTTACAAAGCTGTTTAGTCGCTTTACCCGAATATAGTCAAATTTATCGATTATCGTTATTTGCTGGATAAAAGCACAATTTTTGGTACAGGGCTTCGTTAGGACTTACTAAACGATATAAAGCTAGGAGCCCCCGGCAACACAATCAATTAAAGGGTGTGGGGGCGGGAGCGTCTTTTTGGAGCCCCCAAATAATTTTACAACATTGATTTGTTGCTGTACAAATGCCATTTTTGGTACAGGGCTCCCTTAGGACCTTCTGAACTATATTAGGGTAGGATCCCCGGCAAAAATATCATATAAGGGTGTGGGGTGGGGGCGTCGCCTCGTAGCCCCAAAATATTTTATAAGATAATATAACATTGGGTTTTCGTGAAACCCATTGGGCCCCCAATCGCACATATATGAATAATTATGCCGGGGGCTTCTACCCTACCATCATTCAGCACAGGCGCGGATCCAGGGGGGGGGGGGGGGGTAGTCGAGGGGGGGGGGGGGGGTATCGAAAATTTAAAATTTTTCACCTCAAGGGGGGGGGGGGGGGGTCCGGGCTCCCCGGGCCCCACTCACTGGATCCGCCACTGATTCAGCAGGTCCTAATGAAGCCCTGTACCAAAAATGATGATTGTACTACAAATCTCAATGTTATACTACCTTATGAATTTTATGTGGTCTACGAGGCGACGCCCCCGCCCACACCCTTATATGATATTTTTGCCGAGGCTCCTACCCTACTATCGTTCAGTAGGTCCTAAGGAAGCACTATACCAAAAATGGTGCTTTTGATCTGGCAAGTAACGGTAATTTCACTAAGCCACCTGAATATTAAGCTATTTTTTCACAAAATTTCTCGTACATTGATTACTTGAACAACTTTGGTGATTATTATTTGGTCATCAATGCCGATCAACTTAGTGTTAAAATGTGACAAACATTTATCTTCATGTCATTTATTCCGCCTTGGGAGAGAGAGAGAGAGAGAGAGGGGGGGGGGAGAGAGAAGAGGGGGAGGGGTGATGATGACATTGGTGATGGCAATGATGACTCTCCCTGTTGAATTGCACGACAAGGTTTTTTTTTTTTTGTAGTATAAGTTTACTTGTTTTTGATAATGGAAATTGCTTTAAGGAGTGGGATATTATTAGTACATGCTTTAATATTATTGTATAAATATCATTATTATACATGTATCATCACCATCACCCTTGGTGCCATCATCATCACCACTACTACGATCATTATCATCATTATCACCACCATCATTACTACCATCATTATCATCATCATCACTACTACCACCATCATCACTACCATCATCATCGTCGTCACTACTACCATCATCATCACCACTACTACCATCATTATCTCCATCATCATCACCACCAACATCGTCACTATTATCATCATCATCTTCATCTATTCACAGTAAAGTTTTCAATGAATTTGGTGTTGTCTGCCAAAGTTAGCTTACAGTTTAAATTTCGATATTAAATATGCAAATCATGTAAGTTCCACTGCAAACCACCCTTAATGCTGTGGTTCATAATTTGAAGCAGTTGATAATTGTCATAGATATTACAAATTCAAAATTATTCAGTCTAGTCCATTTTCAAGGTGGCATATTTTTACAAGTTTTAACTTTCTTATTGTAATTTTAACACAACTATTGTGAGAACATGAAAACAGGATTTAAAATTCTTGATTTCAACAATTACACCGTAAAACTTTCATCCTATTGAAAACGTTACAACTACATGTACATTTATTTCTAAAAGGGCCCTAATTCACCCAGTCAACCTTTCATTCTTAAGTTACAAAAAAATGCATCCCCAAAAATCACATTTACAAGGAGTATGAATAATTCACTTGTTAACTCTATATTTTATATCTCAAACAATATTGTTGACATTTTCGTAGCACATGTACATTGCAAAAAGGACATGTACACGCATACAGTGTAAGCCCATTGACATAACATGATGGAACTGACAAGGAATATCCATTAGTTCACAGCATATGCTCCGAGGAAAAGTAGAAATATTTAAGAAATACATTGGTAAAAATGTAATGAACTGGATAATAACAAATTATGAAATCTTTTAAGTTATTCCATAATACACATATATACATGTAATATGTATGTTAATTTCAATTAAACTGTTCTGTAGTTGTGATGTTATGTGGACAACCCTCACATTTGCTTTTATTGACGCAAAAAATGCATTACAGGATAAGAGAAATGTAATTGCTTTGGAAATACTTTCTTGGCATCTACTAAATTTCCCTTTCCTTGCCGGTTATAGTGAACAATACAAAGAAGGGTAATTAATCAATCAGCAGTTTTTCTATCTTTGAGTCCTCCAAACTATATTAGCTATATAAACTACATGTACAAGATTTGATATACCCGAACACATGTTCATTTAGATCATTTGCTGACATTTAACAAAAAAGATCCATTACTTATTTCATCTGGGGACAAAATAGTATCTTATTTGAAAACTTACATTTTAGTTGATACGTATAGAGAATATATGTAACAATCTGGAAGTACTTTTCCCTTCACCTCAATCTTACATTATTCTTAACACTACCGTTTTGGAAAATTATGACATTTTTGTTGTTGTAATGAAAAAAGTATTATGCTGAATCATAAATATGCAATTATTACAGCTTTGGTACCAAGAAAGAATCATATGCAACAAACAAACATGTACATATTCACATCATTATGGATACTCTTGATTTTTTTTTATTTTTTAAAGCTATCCTCCCACTTTTTCCTTCTGAATATACAATGAGGTATAACATACCTTTTAGATTCAATGGCGATTTAATGAATTCATAGTGAGCATGCGGTAAATATATTCTTACTTGACCAACTATACCTGCATGTATCGTAATGCAAATGCATTTTTCTAAAATATTGAAAATGAAAGAGCACTGTTTATGTACTGTTAAGCCAGGATGTGAAAATAATTGCACAGGAAATGACAAAAATGGTTGATGATACTTTTTTTGTTTGGTAACATGCATTACAAAGACATTAATGTATGGAAATTAATAAGTATAATATCCGTGCATGTCAGTTGAAGGAGTGTTCTAAAATTCCCTTTTTAGGAAACTTGCAACTTTAATTTTAAGACTACAACAAATTTAAAGCGTTTTGCTGCTTTTTCTCATCAATTGATGTACCTACAGTAGTAACATGCTATTAAAGTAAATCAATGCGGTTGTAGTGAAGAGAAAAGAATTGGACTAACTCTTACATGGATCCTGACAAGATTCAGATAGTTGGACAGTGAAATTATTATGACTTACATTTTGATTTTCAAATGACAGTGTTTCTCCCTTTTACTTTTTAATGTTTGATGAAATTAATAACAAGCGTACTGAACTGAAATATTGCCAATTAAAAAGCATTGTTTATGTGCTACAGTATAGAGCAACATTCCTTTTGAAGGAAAGGATAAATGATCCAATATAATGTCTAACTATCTGATTCTTAGCTTCCTTCACCTTCACCTTCACCTATCCCACAGTCTGGCTGACCCTTGGGGCACCACTGAAGATTTATACAACCAGCTTCCTCCACTCCTCGTGGTTCTTGGCTTTACGAAGTATGATGTTTCAGTCAAGGTCACTCGTTAATGTTGTCTTCCCATCGTTTCCTCTGCCTGCCTTTTCGTCTCCCTCCTTGTACTGTTCCATGTAGAATAGTCTTGGCCAGTCCAAATGATCATGTGACATACCCATACCACTTTACTTTGCATCTTTTCACTGAAGTCAGGAGGTCTTCATACGGCCCTATGGTGTTTCCAATTCTGATTTTCACTACCTCATTGGTTATGTGATCTCTATACCAGATACTGAGGAGTTTGCGGAAACATTTCATCTCCAGTGCCTGTATCCTTCTTTTAATGTCTGCTGTCATGGTCCATGTTTCACATGCATACAAAAATATGGACATATGGACAAGATCCTATAACCGATTTTGAATGGGTGGTATTCGTTTTCGACTGAAACGCTGCACATGTGTGTTACTTCAAGCCTGCATAGAAAAACAAGAAAATGATAGCGTGAATGGTAAAAATACAACAATCGCGTAAACAAATCAAATTGATTCTATCAGGGTTTTACAAAAGGTCTCTAATAAAAAAATTAAAATCATATCAATTCTTTAACCTCCATGTAACAATTAAAGTGGGATAGACTTCTTTTTTTAATTCATGTATGCTCCAAAGCCTTTCTTTTAGGAATGAATGAATGCATCTAATTAAGAACACAAACTGATTATTATCGAACATGTCATTATCAAGTCCCTAGATATCATTCTTCATATACTGTACATTTATCTATAGAGAAAATGATTGGAAATTCAATTTTAAATATATATCTAAAGGCTATCCTCCTACATACGTGGAAAAGGTTCTCTCATACTGTAACCACTTTGACATATAATCTATTAAGAGGTAATGACCACATCATCTTGAAAAGCCTTGTGAGGCATTTTTTCTATCTACACATATAAGTTATAAAAAAACACATGAATGGTGCCACTTGTTGATTTCCCCTTAAAAGGAGGTTTAATTGAAAATTATATAGTTTAATAGAACCATGATCATAGATTTGCAGGATATCTTCCTGAATATGATAAAGTTTATGGCTGAGTGTATATTACATGTAGGTACATAATAATTACAGTACTGTTTCATAAGGGTTAGCATTAAAACAGTTATAAATCAAATCATGAAACCATGAAAATATGAACTTGCAAAGATACTTCAATGCATTACAATTAAATTACTATTTAATTATATTGCGAAAGTGTATTGGAAAAAGAGGGAATGTTCACTACACACACTGATGAAACTTGGTTATCAAAGGGGAAGTCTACCTTGATATAATGATGGTTTTGAGAAAAGCAGAAAAACTACAGACAAAAAACTCAATGACCAAAACAACATGTCTGCAACTACCTAAAGAGAAAAGAAAAAAAATCAACTACAGGCAATTTCGGAAAGAGTTCCATATATATAACCCCACTAAAATCGATGTACAGCTGTATAGCCTACCCTCACCCTCATCCTAATCCTAACCCAGCATACCCATATTTTTTCCTTCAATTTTAGTGGTGGTTACATGTACATATGGAACTCTTGTCGTAATTTTGATGGCCTAGCAGGGTTCATCTTCTGAAACTTGCGAACATTACAAAGATGTATTTACAAAGATGTATTATAGAATCAGAACATGATTTTCTATGGGATGTACAACAAACGGTTATTGAAATTGCTGGAGTTGATTTGAAAGTTGTTGGAATGGTGTTAAATGCAAATTAGCATCTTGTGAATGATGTAGACTTCATTTATTGACATTCCTCTTGCAATTTCTTTTTAAGGCTACAAACATTACTGTTATGATAATTGTAGATCTATCACATAAAAGATGACAAGTGACATTTCAAATTAGATTTGGCTTCCTACATAATTAATCATAAAATGTCTCAAATTTATTAGCTTTGTGTTTCTGCTACGTGTATACATGGCGATGGTCTTTCTCTTGCTCCCTTATTACTCTGCAAGGAAAGACCCAGTATTTAACAGCTCATTGCAAAAACTATATTGTGTCTTGAGTGAAGCCTAAACTGGTTCCTGCTGCTTAGCCTTGGCTGCATTCTCCTTATAATCTTCTAGCTCAGATCCTCTCTTCCACACTTCATTTCATTATCGCAATTTGTTCTTATATCTTATGGGTTACCGGTACATATCCCTAATCTATGTGAATCATGCATTATGTTGCTGACTGAAGAAAGCAATTTCTAAATTTGCAACTTAAAAGATCTAAGCATACGTCAAAGGGCTGGCTCAAAGAATACATAGAAGCCAGAAAAACAGGAAGGGGGTGGGGGGGGGGGGGATTGGACTCAAATTCATAAGATTTCACAAGAGGACTTTATGAAAGCAAGTCATTTTATACAAGAAATAAATATAGTTGTACTTTGAATCATCTTCACATGAAAAGGACTATACAGGTAAGTAAATGTTTTTAAGATATTGTTACATGTACCTGCTACTGCTACCTGGAGCTAACCCTCGTTGCTGAGAAATAGCCTTGAAGTATACTGTTTGGTTGAACGGAAATGAAGTATACTGTCTGGTTGAACGGAAATTCCATTTCAGCTGTATACTACCGCAAATGTCTGTCAGTTTGCTCCAAAGAAGACTGTAGTTTGGGTAAGAGCAATAGTTACAATTAAGTATACATGTAAGTATACACATGTAAAGTTGCATTTATACAGAACTATTACAGTGACATAATAACAATATTGCAACTTCCTGCGATCAAAAAGGGGAAGAGAGAGGTAGCTAGAGTGATTGAAAGTAAGAAAGGGAAAAAAGAGGGGAAAAGAGGGATAAAAGGTAGAAAGAGAGAGAGAGAGAGAGAGAGAGAGAGAGAGGATATAATTGAATCAGGAGCTGCCAAGACATATACATTTCTACTCATATGAATCTGCATAATAATATACAATACAAAAACTACATGTAGGTATTGTTAATACATGTTCATGTAGATCTGCTGAAATGGATGATATAAAATCAATGTTTGGTAGTTGTTGCTTAACTTAAAATAAATATTTGAAGAGCTGCATGAATAAGTATATTATTTTCTTTCAAATCAATGATGGTATTGTTTCCAAGAAATAAGAGTGACTTAAATTGAAAGTTTGTTGTAAAATGTAGAAGCCACAGTATTCTTATGCACTGATGTGATACGTCTAGCAAAAACAATCCTAACTTAAGTTTGTGGGGTAGTATTGTTCCTTGTACACAAATGGTATTTAGATAATACTAACACAGCACTGCCAACAAAATGAATGGATGAGTACCGTTTAAAATGTATCCAATACAAATATTGTTGCATATTCTTTTTAGACAGTAGACACCCTGTAGAAAAACAAAAATTCTAAGATTTTACTGCAAGTTATAATTATTATTTCATTTAGCATTGCAACAATGGAAACAATAAATTACTGCTAAAATGTATGGACAGTCAGATTTTATGCAAATTTAGTCTCAAAGTTACTATTCAGTGCGTATAATAAAAAAAATGAACCAGTTTCAACTTTGGTAACTTCTAATTATAAAGTTGATGTGCACTGTAAAACTTACAGGTTGCAATCCACAGCAGTCATTAATTTTGCACAGAGGGGGGGGGGGGGGGGGGGGGGTGGGGGGGGGGGGGTGGGGGGGGGGTGGGGGGGGGGGAAACAAATTTCCATACCCAACCCTCTTTTAAAGACTAAAACCATAGACCGCTAAAACCAAGGAACGGCTCTACGTAATATACACTGTATACAATATAATTTATACCAAACTGAATGGAAATCATACCAGAGTTGAAGAATAAATTTTTATATGGACTCATGTGCATAAGAATAACTTTGACATAGACACACACAAACAAAAATCCAATAACTTTTAAAAGGAAGACTGGCCAACTTTTAATGCTACATGTAGTATGTAGGAGATTGCATATACTGTAGGGATAAGGGGTAATCTTTTGGAAATTGGATCAAAATAGAAAAAAAGATTCATTCAAAGGAGAAAAAATTATGCAATTAATATCTTTGTACAGAAAATAAATAAAATATATCAACAAAAAACAACTACAAACAAACAAAAATAAAGGATAATCAGATGATTATTGTTGGAGAAAAACATTATCTTTTATGCAAATTATACTTTAGTTTCATTTATTTCTATACAAATTCAGACAAATTGCAAAATATTATGGTAATGGAAGATAACTGACCATGGTTAGTTAAATCTTGGGTAATCAATAGTATTCAATGGTTTTGGATCCTCAGAGAAACATGTATTTTAACTCAAATTATATTAATTAATTTAGCTTTACCTAATCTATAGAACATAATGGAAATTGAATAGAAAAGCTGTATTTTCCACTCAATAATATGACTCTTCTGAAAATATGTGCACGTGTACATGTAATGTACAATACATGTAGGGTCTTATCATATTAAAGATTTGTAATAAATAGTTTTTAAAATGGCATACATGTAAAAATACAAAGAGAGAGAAAGTGCAACATGGATGCTTCACATTATACACTGTCGCTCATATAGTTGGAATATTTTTGTTTTACCCCACTTCATGGAATTATTTTTAAAATAATTTAAAAATAATAGATCTAGATAATAGTATCCATTCTCTGATTTTATTGAATAATAATTTGACAATGTGTGTTTTGCGTGACTGCTAAAGCATGTGTATGCTACTATGCTTATCAAATAGGGGACCTACGCCCTTAAGTCATAAATGACAGTAACGAGGACTAATGCCCCACAAAAGGGCACATTGACACGGTTTTGATCCTGGGGCCTCACAGTTACGAAGCCATTGCTTTGTCACTGAACCATGACTGTACGAAGCGGGGGCTAGGATAGGGGGCAGTTTCCATAAACAAAATAAAAAACAGAAAATGAAATTTATTGCATTTTACCCCAGTCCCCAACATAAACAAATCCTCTGGATGGCCATGCATTATGGCTCAAGAGCTGTTCAGTTTTCTATTAGAGGGATATCAGATGGATATTTAAAAAGGGGTGATGATGTTAATGCGGAGGTGATAGAGAAGGGCAGATTAGAAAATAATTCTGAATTCTGAACCTTGCAATTTACCTTCTACATACCAAAGTAATTTACATTTCATTTATTTACTGACAAATAATTGCAGTCACTTTTGCAATCAATAATAGTCACTCTTTCCAGTTTATTATTCTCATACATGTATGATCTCCTTTTCTCTCTCTTCAAATCTCTCTCTCTCTCTCTCTCTCTCTCTCTCTCTTTCTCTTTCTCTCTTTGCAGCTGCAAGTTCCAGGTACTGTTTTGTTTTAAGTTTGTGCAATGTTAAGCAACCAACAGGAATACAGGTACATGGGTGTCATTGGAAATAGGGTATTAAGGAGGGTACTTTTGACAGACTTTGTTTCAAATTGGCATCCCAAATATCTAGCTACAGATACGGGGTAATAAAGTGGACATGTACATGTAGCTGCACAAATCTAGAGTCTGCTTATCGGCATTTTACAGAATAAAACGGGATAGTAACTTTGGAGCAAAATACTATAGAACATAAATCGGTTATACAAATATTAACACTTGGGATGAAGAACAGGAAATCTGAAAATTAATGAATCGTCATTGATGATAAAAATAAAAAATTCACATCATTTTATTTATTAGGTCATTTCATTGTGATGACGAGTAGGTGATTAGAATTTCAAAATGTACCCAGGAGAAATCTGCCCAGATAGAAAGCTTGTGACATATATTTACATTTAATATCATGCAGCACTTAACAGTTTTCTATTCTTCTGTTTTATTATTTGTTTAAATTTCTCCTTTTATTGAGATAACCCTATGTTAGTCTTTTTTTCCTTCTGTTTTCCTCTTTCTCTCATTTTCTATGTTATTCCTTTTTTATTGTCTACATCTTTATTCTTCTTTTTTCTGTCCTCGCTTCATGTTCTCTTATTTTATCCTTCTTTTATCTTTTACTTATCTTCTATTCATACATGTATACTGTTTTTTATATTCTTCTTTCACTTTCCCCTATTTCTGTCTACATAGGATATGACTTTTCAATCAGTTTTTGTCTTCTTTTATTGGTTCCTCTCTCTTTCCCTGTGTGTGCCTTTATTTTTCTCATTTGTATCTAAACAGTTATCTTTGTTCTTCTTCCTTCACTCATTTTCTCTTTCACACCTTTTTCGCATGTATTCTTTATCTTAAATGTTATCATCCTCCATGTTTACAATCAACTATGTTTATTTTTATTTTCTCATTCATATCACCTCATGACTGCGAATGGTGGTCATGTTTTACATAAAAATGTAAGAAAACAAAAATGACATAAACTCACTAATGCACAGAGAAGTTGCCCACTAATACCTTCCATTTTTTTATAAAGAAGAAGCATCCAAAGAACAGGAAATCATTAATAATTGGGGATGTGTCAAGTTTGGTGGTGGCCTACCTCTTTGTTGAAGCGTACTTAAAAACACCAGAAAAATCTCACAAATTAAAAAATATAAATCCTTTTCACGATTTAGAATCTTATTTCCATACAATTCCATAACTTGGATCTCTGTCACCTTGATCAAGTGAAATTTTGAGGCTTTTGGGAATGCTGGTAAGTCTCTACAAGCTCCAAACGATGTCTACCTGTATGCTGCCCTGGATGAGCAGGACAGTGTGTATGTAGCGAGTGTTGATTGTGAGAAGGGTAACGTGGTGATCAGGCTCTATGACCTTGATGGTCTGAACCTGAAGGAGAGAGTTGAGTTCAATGTACTTAATATGACGCTTGGTTGGGACTGGTGTTACATGGTTTCCCCCTCTCCGGACATGCTCGCGTTTGCTTGTTACAAGAAGTTGTATTTTATCAAAGTATCACTGTAATCCATCTCACACTCTATTTTTCCATTATTTGTAGTGGGTATACCACTCTGCTCCAGCTCCTCTCTAATATGGGCCTATCAAGTGTTATATTCCATTGTTTATTATGTGATAAATAACTGAATAAAAAGATGCCTATTATCTCGATTGATTTTAATTACCTGAATACCATATAATTATAACTTCCCTCTCTCGAAATAGTATGTAAATTGTGTAAACGTTTCTCCTAGACATTTACTGAAAGCCAGTGATATGATATCATAATGAACAACTTGAAAATTGGTTAGATATTGATTAACTTGTTATTACCGTCATTTCCCTTATGTTGTTAATCACAAATACCTTTTTTTAATGTTCGTGCTTATGTTGTGATTATTTTGTATCTTTAAATGAATAAATAATTAATATTGACAAAGTAAATAGGACCCCATTGTAAATAAGCTTTTCAGCTTTCACGGGTTATCCTGTCAAGTATTATCATTTTGTTTTCATTTTATAATATCATTTTACTCTTCGTATATATATATAATTATGTTACATTGAACCTGCCTATTATCAAATCAAATTATAAAAACTCATTGGATTCCATCGTATTCATTTTGCACCCTGTCTGAAAAGCTATTAAATTGAAACCTCTGGGAAGTGATAATTTGACGGATTAGTTTGATGTAGAACAATGTATTAAGGAAAATAGGCCTAGGTAAACAGTCGGAAGTTCTGTTCCTTGACTAAACAACTTAAGGAATGTAAGAATATTATGATATCTTTGTAAACGTTTACTGCATTTCTGTTATAATTGGTAATGTCAATTTGCATATTTAATGTGAATTCGGCAGTTTCCTTTGCATAACGACTTCCGCTTCAATTCAAATCAGTTTAGTTAAATTTGATTTAATTCAATAAAATCTATACAGACCGTCGATCAGTGAAGTGGAATTTAGAATATCTTCCTCTGAATTTTATAATGGTGCAAAGAGAATTGGGTAATATAGGATTGTGATTATTATATGTTAAATTATAGAAATCATGAGAACATTAAATCTACTCTGGTCATGCAAATATACATGGTTGGCATACCCAGGGTTGAATCTGGAAATAAACATCATCTTAATGTTTTCTCATCGTTAGAAAATGAAATACCAGTTGATATGTTTGCAGGCGCGGATCCAGGATTTCTTAGGGGGTAGGCCCAAATTTGAAATTATGCGAGCCAAATATTGGTACGTAATTAGGGGTGGATGGGTGCAGGGAGGGGCGAGTTTTCCCCCTCCCTCCTCCGCGAAAGTGGAAGCTTTGACATTTCAATAAATTATTAGAGAAAGAAGACTATTCGTTGTACCATTCCCCAAAATAATCCTCGTCAGAATTATGTTTCCCCCCATCCCGCGAGAAGCGCGAAAGCTTTTACGTTTCATTAAATCATTAGAGAAAGAAGACGATTCGTTGTACCGTTCTCGACTCTTAATCCTTTTCTAAATTCAGTTTCCCCCTCCCCACTCCCTACCCACTTCGACGTTTCATTAAATTATTAGAGAAAGAAGACGATTCGTTGTGTCGTTATCGACTCTTAATCTTCGTCTAAATTCAGCTTCCCCCAAGCTTTTACGTTTCATTTAATCATTAGAGAAAGGAGACGATTCGTTGTACCGTTCTCGACTATTAATCCTTGTCTAAATTCAGTTTCCCCCTCCTGCGCGAAGCGCGGAAGCTTCGAAGTTTCATTAAATCATTAGTGAAAGAAGACGATTCGTTGTACCGTTAAGACTTTTAATCCTCGTCTAAATTCAGTTCCCCCCCCCCCTCACCGCGCAAAGCGCGGAAGCTTTTACGTTTCATTAAATCATTAGCGAAAGAAGACGATTCGTTGTACCGTTATGACTTTAAATCCTCGTCTAATTTCAGTTTCCCCCCTCCCTCGCGAAGCTTTTACGTTTCATTAAATCATTAGCGAAAGAAGACGATTCGTTGTATACAGTTATGATTTTTAATCCTCGTCTAAATTCAGTTTCCCCCCTCCCGCGCGAAGCGCGGAAGCTTTTACGTTTCATTAAATCATTAGAGAAAGAAGACGATTCGTCGTACCGTTCTCGACTCTTAATCCTTGTCTAAATTAATCCCCGCCCCCTTCCGCGCGAAGCGCGGAAGCTTCGACGTTTCATTAAATTATTATAGAAAGAAGACGATTCGTTGTACCGTTCTTGAAAATTATCCTCGTCTGAATTCAGTTCCCCCTCCCCTCCCCCGCGCGAACCGTGGAAGCTTTGACGTTTCATTAACTCATTAGAGAAAGAAAACGATTCGTTGTACCGTTCTCGACTCTTAATCCTCGTCTAAATTTCAAATATGTTCTTTGTCTATTCCCTTTTCTTCCTACGTCCTCTTCCTTTTCACTCCTCTCTTTTTTTGGCGGCGTTTATGGGGGGACCACCCCACCGCCCCCTGGCTACGCACCTGCGGTCAGATGAACATATGTTGATACCTTGTCCGCCCCGGAAGCTCAGGGGTTTAAGGTTTTAATTTACGGTCAGATTAACATTAAGGGGTCCGCCTTAGGGCCCTAGGCGGGGTCCAGGGGGCAGAGCCCCGGGAGTTCAGGAGTTTTAGGCATTTAATTACGTTCAGATGAGCATTATTTTGATACCTAATTGTTACAGTGGCGGGTCACTAATTGGCTTGGGGTTCAGGGGGCGGAGCCCCGGAATTTCAAGGGTTTTAGGCACTCAATTACGGTCAGATGAGTATCAAGGGGCCCGCCTAAGGGCTCTTGGTTCGGTCCAGGGGGCAGAGCCCCCGGAAGCTCAGGGGTTTTCGGCGTTTAATTACGGTCAAATGAGCATTTTTGATACCTTATTATTTGTGAACTGGCAGGACAATATTTGGCGTGGGGTCCATGGGGCAGAACCCCCAGAAATCAGGGGTTTAGGCATTAAATGACCGTCAGATGAGCATCTAAGGGTCCGCCTTAGGGCCCTAGGTGGAATCCAGGGGGCAGAGCCCTTAGGGTTTTAGGCATTTAATCATGGTCAGATGAGCATATTTTGATACCCCATTATAATGTGACACTGGCAGTTAACTATGTTTTTCTTTCTCGCTCTCTTTCTTTCTATTTCTCTTTAATATACTTTTTCAAAGAAAGTGTGGGGGGGGGGGGGCTCGAGGATCCCGATCCTAGCCGTTCCGCGGGCCCTGATATGTAGGCATCTCAAGAAGCATTTTCTTGCCTGGCTGTAAATTTAGGAAACAACCTGGGAGGCAAGTCCTTTTGCCCCCCCCCCACGATCTCCTTCTTCCCTCTTTTCTTTTCTTCTTCCTCTTCTTTTTTTTCCCTTTCTCTTTTCTTTCCCTTTCCCTTCTTTTCCTTCTCTCTCTCTCCTTTTTTTTTTTTTTTTTTTTACAGGGGGGGGGGGGGGGGGCCAAGGCCCGCTCGGCCCCCCCTGAATCCGCGCCTGATGTTTGGATGAATATGAAATCGCAGAAAAATTCCTTGTACACTTAAGCGACCTGACTTGGGGGACAATTTTCTTTCTTTTATTATTATTTTATGTTGATAGGGGGGGGGGGGGGTCTTTTTTAATAACCTCATCTCGATGGAAAATTATGTCATTGAATGTTTTTTGGTTGACGTATAGTCATGCATCTTTCATCTTTTCGTCTGAAAACCAATCCCGACCTAAGATCTTGTTGTACTTTTTGTGTCATGATAATGTACCTACAACTTCCTCCTGACAAAGGGCGTGTTTATGCTTCACTTTTTCTGGCCAGAATCAGGCATCTGTTACGCGTTTAGTTAAAACACGGTTGCGTCCATGCTCACTTTTGTAGAATCACCGAAAAACGGCGATCACGATCGCCGATCGTAAACTCACACAAAGATGCGTTTACAATTTGTAAACCCGTTTAAATGGGGTCAACGCACTGACCTCTAGTGGGTCTACGTAGCATGCACAGTGAAGGTTTGCGAATCCAGCTGGAAGACCAATTAAGGCCACACAAGGAGAATTGCCTGTAGGAGCCAGAGAAGTTAGCATGAACAGTACACCTTGGAACTGCGATTACGATGAGCGTTTACGATGAGCGTTACAAATCGCTCATTCTGCCTTCAAAAGTGAAGCATAAACACGCCCAAAGTCTGTTGCAAGGGGTAAATGCAGTGACCCTATGTGATCGACATGGATTCCCTTTTCGAGGGCTCTGGGGACCAACTCCGAGGGCATTCTTCAGACTGACATTTCTCTCGAGAATAGCATGGATGGTCTATTAAAGTTTTGTTTGGTCAATTCTTATGACTATTTTGGGACAGACTTCTGGCCTCTCTAATGTTTTGTACACAGATTTGTACCTGTAACTCATGTCTCAAAGCTCATATTTTGAATTTTCTTCTAACTTTTTGGTCTCTTTTTTTAATTAAAAATAGAAAGTAAAGAGAGCATATATTACATGTACATTTTGTTGTTGTAAGTAAATGTTATTGTTTATTGACACTGGATATTTGTGTCAGATATATTGTACTCCCTGATATTGCCATCTGTAAATAAAAAATTGTTATTACCACAAGCGTAACCAAATTAAAGAAAACGAGAGCAGCATATATTTCAGATTATAAAAAACCTTTGCCTGGATTTGTTTCATTGTTACTGAGGTAAAAATAGAAATACCTTGAAGGAATTGCACATAATAGACTTTGGGAATATTCATGTGTTTATACGGGGGGGGGGGGTGGTGACATGGAGAGAGAGAGAGAGAGAGAGAGAGAGGGTGCCAGAGATAGAGAGAGAGAGAGAGAGAGAGAGAGAAAGAGAGAGGGTGCCAGAGATAGATAGAGAGATAGAGAGAGAGAGAGAGAGAGAGAGAGAGGGGGGGGGGGGTGCCAGAGATAGAGAGAGAGAGAGAGAATGACAGAGAGAGAGAGAGAGAGAGAGAGGGGGGGTGCCAGAGATAGATATAGAGAGAGAGAGAGAATGACAGAGAGAGAGAGAGAGAGAGAGAGAGAGAGAGACAAAAAAGGGAAAGATAGAAGCATATTATATCAGACAGAATGGTGATGAGAGAAAATCATATCGTTAATTCATGGACCTATGTTGTAGGGTCTATGCATGATTATTTTAAATACATCATAATATGTCCGTGCAATATGGGGTATAGTAACATCTTCAATTTGATATACTTTTCACATTATAAGCTCTTGAGACGGACATAATTCACATATCAGGGTTATAACAAAGATAGAGTGACAGAGAGAGAGCCTGGAAAGAGAGAGAGAAAGAGAGAGGGGGTGCCACAGATAGATAGATAGAGAGAGAGAATGACAGAGAGAGAGAGAGAGAGGGGGGTGCCAGAGATAGGTAGAGAGAGAGAGAATGACAGAGAGAGAGAGAGAGAGACAAAAAAAGGGAAAGATAGAAGCATATTATATCAGACAGAATGGTGATGAGAGAAAATCATATCGTTAATTCATGGACCTATGTTGTAGGGTCTATGCATGATTATTTTAAATACATCATTATGTCCGTGCAATATGGGGTATAGTAGCATCTTCAATTTGATATACTTTTCACATTATAAGCTCTTGAGACGGACATAATTCACATATCAGGGTTATAACAAAGATAGAGTGACCGAGAGAGAGCCTGGAGAGAGAGAGAGAGAGAGATAGAGAGAGAGAGAGACACTCAAAGCCGATATTAGTCGCCCTCTATTGCTGAATACTATATACCATCAAGTTCAAAGGTTTTGTTTTCATTGACGTCAATTATCAAAACTCCTATCAGATTTTAATAGGGCATTTATCAGATGTAAAAATGGGCATTTTGAAAAGGGGGAGGGCTCATATAATATCGCATAATATCCTTCAAAATGTACACGTGATACCGTTGATATCACGTAAGCAGAGTTCATACTGTGTAATTACAAGATTAAGAGTTATAGAAATATAGTAGAACTGTGCTACACTATTGAGTGAATGACTGACATCTTTTATCTTTGGTAATAACATGAGCTGTAACAGGTACATGAGCATAATTTTGTCTACATCAATAACCCACTCATTGTACTGGCCAAAATTAAACTGATTGAATCTTTGTGCATCACAAAACGCACGACCATTTGGTAAAAGAGTCTGAAAATCAGACTATTACATAGCTGATTGCAATTACTTGAGTCGATTCGACAACTGTTATGTTTCCCACTAAAAGCCATTTTCAAGCCCTTATCTTTCAAATGTACACATTTCTAAAAACATTAAATCACGGTCCTTCATTACATGACTAATTTTCAGCACTTTAATGTTTCGATCACATTCTGAAAAGTACTCTTAAGTACAAGCGACCTTTGGGGAAAATAATTGTTAATATTCCTGAGGTTCTTTGGGAGTTAAGGCTTGTAATAAACATGAGAGATATTGGTTGTGTCAATAGTTAACTACCCCGTGGTCTATTATGAACCCATTGCGCTATCTAATTCTTCATTGAAATATATCAATTGTAACTTTAATTTATAAACAACTGGAGTTTGCATTTCGCAATTGGGCTTATGGCCATTAGAAAAAAAATCAAGTACAACATGTTAAATGCCAGTACAAATGAATTAAACATACCTAAAGTCACACACACACATGAAACATACTGCTCTCACTATTGGTATCCTGTGCGAATCGAATATAGATTCATAAACATGTTGATTAGCACCTATAATTTACAGAAATTACAGAAGATAATAGTCATCAAATTATTTAAAACCTGAAATAATTTCAACAGAGCGACTAAAGTTTTGATACCAATATAAGTAAAAATGAGTGCTGGTCAATTAAATCTAACTGCATGACATGTACGAGAGAAACTGTCCAGACGCGATTGGAAACTTCTATAAAATTATCGGGAAAAGTTGATTATGCAGTATATAGGGGTAATTGTGAGATTTCGGAATCATTTAAATGATAACACACTGATATCAATCTTGATGCAAATCACACACAGTGAAAACGGATGCACATAGATATATGATTCGAACAATGTTTCAGACTTATTTTGGCTACTTTGTTGGTCCAAAACAACCCATTCACTTTGTCTTTACAATGAAAAGAAAAACAATTTCGACAGTTTTCCCCAAAATGCAGTATCGGAAACAAAACTCTGGTTAAAAGCCTAAATCATGAGGTTTTGTATATAAGAGAGGAAGTGGTGAAATATTTTTTAAAGGTAATACAAAGTTTTGGTATGGGGTCATGAATTTGGTTCAAATAAATATATTAGAAGCATATTCGATCCCACAACATTCAGTGATCGTTGTCGCGGTTGAAATCGAGTCTAAAGTTTTGAAATTGTAAATAATAAACTCTTTATGTTGTATAGCTCCCTCTCAAGGTCAAGATATTAATTAAGCTATAAAACAATGTTTCTTGACTAAAATCAACCGATTAGCTATTCCCGTTTGGAAATTATATATCACAACTACCCTCCCATGCCATAAGTATTGCAACATAGCTAAAATGCATGCATTTTTATTTTATTTTACAAGCCTTTATATTGTTATATTTCATTCATAACCATAGTGTTGTCGACCATTTTTGTATATTTTGAGAGGGAAAACTAGTCCCTTTTCATTCCTGAGAGAAGTAGATGACCAGACCTGGTCATTTCTGAAACAAATTGGAAGACAAATGAACAAAGGCAAAACAAATGAAATTTTGGGAGATGGGGATTATCAGTGAGCGAAATCATGAAACTGTTTCATATTTCTCCCAAAACTGTTTACAGGTTTCGTTTGTATTTTTCGCAAAGAAATAATGGCCGTAAGGTACCAATACAAGGGCAGAGGAAAAGGGCAACACCCAGAGAAGAAAGATTTCTTTGTGCCGTTGCTAAGGAGGATGCGCGCCAAAATCAGAGGTTGTGATTATCCAACAAAATATAATAAATGTGTGAAAATTTACTTTCAATAAACTAGTACAATATATTCACCTCTAGAAACTGACTATAATTTAATATATCGGTGGAATAAAGTTGCATTAAAACGTCTTTGCAATACAGATCTAAATCCTCCTTGGCAACGGCACAAATAAATTTGTCTTCTCTGGGTGTTGCCGTTTTCCTCTGCCCTTGTCTTGGCACCTTATGGCCATTATTTCTTTGCGACAAGTATAAACGAGACCTGTAAACAGTTTTGGGAGAAATATGAAACAGTTTCATGATTTCGTTCACTGATAATCCCCATCTCCCAAAATTTCATTTGTTTTGCCTTTGTTCATTTGTCTTCCAATTTGTTTCAGAAATGACCAGGTCTGGTCATCTACTTCTCTCAGGAATGAAAAGGGACTAGTTTTCCCTCTCAAAATATACAAAAATGGTCGACAACACTATGGTTATGAATGAAATATAACAATATAAAGGCTTGTAAAATAAAATAAAAATGCATGCATTTTAGCTATGTTGCAATACTTATGGCATGGGAGCGTACATATTCTGAAAGTTTCATGGTCGCAGCTACCATTGTACGGCCGTAGGCCCTATTTGAAATTTATCAAAATTTACCGGGAGCACCGGTAAATTTTTATATTCAATTTTTCTCGAAAGCAGTATTGTTTTAGGGGCTAAATTTTCCAGTGCTCATAATACATCCACAGGGCCATCCGAATATATCAAAATTGTAAATAATCACTATCCACCCAATTTTCACAATTTCCCAAAACTTTGTATTACCTTTAAGGCAAATTTTGCATTGAAATAAGTTTAACCTCGTAGGATTCTATACGTTAAAAAATTAAGAGAAATTTTGACAATGAAAAGGAAAGAGAATGAGAGAAATGAAAGGAGATAAAGGAAGAATAGTGGAGAACGAAGGGGTGGCATATAAGTGTAATTATCGTCGTGTACCCTTCAAAACAAAGTGATAAAAGCATAATAAATGTGTTGCTCTATTACCTAGGTTTCTACTAAAGTGGATCTCCGACCAACACAATATATCCACAATTAAAACTTAAAAAGTCGCCCTCTATGATACAAATGATGAATACCGCCGAAAGTTCAAAGGTGCTTTACCGCTGCGTGCGCTCTCTGTGGGAAAACCCACTTCTATTTATAACATGCACAAAATGCATTATTTTCACAGACGATCTACGAAGTGCGAGTTTAGTATTGTAATCACATTTGTATTGATGTATACACTTGAATAGAGACTTAGTAGTTTTGATCAACGTTATCCGCACCTCTTTCGACACAATTGTAATCAACGTGAGAAATTAATATAGAACTACATGTAGTTATAGGACTCCCTTGTTACAGAGGTATTGGCACAATCAAAGAGATATATGTCTTTGGTACAATCTACTACTTTTTCACGTCACTGCTTATAGTTTGCGCTTGCATGAACTGACTGTTGGCTTTAAGTACACATTAGCTGATCACACTGTATTGGACATTGGATATATGCATAGAATGAGCTCGTTTTTGTAATAAGCCAAACATCCGACATTTGTACCAATGGCTGAGAAGACCGAGGAAGAGAAAGTTCCAAGCTCTTCAGAAAACCTGACGTGTCCCCTATGTCTTGATATCTTCGACGAGGCAACCATCCTGACTTCATGCGGACACACCTTCTGTCGGAAATGTCTCAAGTCCTATGACCTTTCCCACCAGGATCTCGATCACATGCTCTGTCCTCTCTGCAGGAAGATCACCAAGTTGTCCGCGAACCGTGTCGATGATTTCCTCACCAATGTGACTGTCAATGGACTTGTAGACAATTACCACGCCAAGTGTGGAGGGATGAACGCTGTCCTTGAGATGCGTCCAAAATGCACTGCTTGCAGGTTTCAGCAAGATGCCGTATCATTCTGCTGTACATGTAATATGTACATTTGTGATAGGTGTTTGGATTGTCATCAAGATCTTACAGTCTTTGAAGGTCACGAGATTGTATCCATACAGGATATCAACAACGGGAAGGTCAATATTGGTCATCTATCTGAGAAGTGCTGCATCCACAAACAAGAGAACAAAGATATGTTTTGTGAGGATTGTAAGGTCCATGTCTGTTTCAAGTGCGTGATCGTCGGCCATCAAAATCACAAGATCAAGAATCAGGCTGACTTCGAGCAGCATTTACGGCTCAAGGTAAGTGGGTTTATTTGACACAAAATAAATTCGTTTGGCTAAGGCTTGACAAGTTTTACTCAAACAATTTATTTAATCATTTATTTCTCAATTCACAACAAATATAGCAATGTAAATGTGAGTAAACAAACATTAAAGGAATGTCAATTATAAATGCACAATCTCAATGGAGATCCTCTGAGTGTATCAGTTGGCTGCCGGAGAAGAGGAAAGCAAACTTAATCACTGTAACCGTAATGGTCCTTCTTCTCGACCAACCGGTGCACTCAGAAGACCTGTAAAATAAAGCATGACAGGAATAAAAGGTATAACATTTCATAAACAAAACAAGTAACAAAAACAAAGCACAAGGAAAGAATCAGACTAATATGTATGAAGATATTAGGTCACGACACGATACTAAACACAAAAATGAGGAATTCATTCTGGCTTAAAAACTGAATGGAAAATTACTTTGCATCAAAATAAGTTTTCAAGTGCTCTGAAAAGTAATTTTTCAGCATCCTAAAATCATTTTTTTTCTCCACGCGGTAGCTACATACTGCCTAGTGCTTATTGTATTATGAAAACCCTATCTTCCCCCTGAGAAGGATGATACAGTCCACGTCTATCTCAGTTGGTCATTAAATTCACAGCTTTCCTCTAATTAACAAAATCAAGAACCAGGCTGATTTAGAGCGGTAGTTGTGTCAGCAGGGGTGATTGTTGCACTCCCAAATTCTCTGCCAAAAATTGCATTTAAATTCTGCTTTTTAATGCTTGTTTTGTGTAATCACATGATTAGCTAACTGCCAATATCCTTGTGAACACATTAAATCAATTTTAATTGAAAATTCTGGGTTGTCATCGTGAAAATCTGCAAAAATCTGCAGATTTCAATCTAGCTTCTCAACTTTGCACAGTAAGCAAATGGATTTACCAGCCCCGCATACTACCTCTTGTGTTGGTAACTGACATCCACAAGCCAACTACTGCAAGTCTTCTGCAAGTATTGATTTCATTTCATATCCTTGTGAACACATTAAATCAATTTTAATTGACAATTCTGAGTTGTCATCGTGAAAATCTGCAAAAATCTGCAGATTTCAATCTAGCTTCTCAACTTTGCACAGTAAGCAAATGGATTTACCAGCCCCGCATACTACCTCTTGTGTTGGTAACTGACATCCACAAGCCAACTTCTGCAAGTCTTCTGCAAGTATTGATTTCATTTTCCTTCTTCGCTTCTATGATGTTCATGAGAGTGATGGCAAGTCTGAGAGCATAATTGATCTTGACTTGAAGTGAGAAGCTGTTATAATTTTGACTTATAGCTGGTTTTTAGACTAGACTGAGATTGCTACAATAGTACTTAGTAAATAGTAGTACAAAAGTAGTCAAACTTCATGTATCTCGGTCAGTAACAGTGTACATTATCGACTTGCATTGTACATTGTACATTTATATGCAACATCATTCTACTTCTAGCATGGGTAGACATATTCCTCCAGCCATGATCTCATCATGGAAACATCCTGTCATCATGGTCTTCTTGATTATTGTTAGCACAGGCTTACTGATAATTAAGCCATTCTTTCAGCATGAGCATGAATCTCGCTCATTGGATACCTCTCTCTGCCCTCAAGCAGACGTGCACCTTGTATGCAAATCAAGCACATTGCTACTTCTTCAAGCATTTCAGAATAAAAGAAATTCAACCAGTGTGCTGAATCTTCGCTCTGCTAGTCACCTCGCTATTCTACTACTCTTAAGCGGCCAAGTTGAGCGAAACCCGGGGCCAATAGACACATTCCCATGTGCTATTTGTAATGCGAATGTCACGGACAACGACCAAGCCCTTCTCTGTGATAACTGCAACATGTGGTGCCATATTACATGCAATGGTATTTCTGGGCAATCATATGAAGTCCTCGCCAGACTCAACAGGTTCTCGTGGGTCTGCTGCAGATGTCATAGCATAAATGCAGAAACAGCAGCTTCCTTCAGCAGCAATGCCAGCCTCTCCACAAGCAATCAGTTTGAGTCACTAAGCATCAGCGACACAACCGATGATGCTCAATATCATTGTCAGACGTCAACACCAACTTCAGCGTCATCTGGTCATGCATCGAGGCTACCACCACGCCCTCACTTCTCACCGTCTAAAAACCGCAGGAATTAGATCCTGAAGGGCGTCATTATCAATTGCAATGGTCTTAAACGTTCTGCAAAGTACTCTCAATTCCAAGCATTGATTAGTCATCACAAGCCAGATGTGATCCTTGGTTGCGAATCTAAGCTTGACGAGACAACCCCTACTTACAGTGTATTTCCTAGAAATTACACAGTATTCCGGAAAGACCGAAACGACCGTGGGGGTGGTGTCTTTGTAGCAGTGCACGAGTCTCTCATCTTAACCAACTGTCCGGAGTTCGACTCAAATAGTGAAATCATCTGGTGTAACTTACAATTCACCAACGCAAAGCCACTATTTATAGCAAGCTTTTACCGTCCCCCAAGTAACGGAAAGCAAGACCTTGAGGAACTCCAACTCTCCATCGCTAAGGTTATGTCTAAACACAGAAGAAGTCACCCTAACATCATCATTGGAGGAGATTTCAATCTTCCAGACATCGACTGGGAATCCTGCTCACTGACCAATCCAAACCGTGCAAGCATCCATCAACTTTTGCTTGACACCTTATTGGAATTCTCACTGACACAACTGGTAAGGGATGTAACCCGTCCTGCGTCTAGTAACATCCTGGATCTTCTTTTGACGTCCAACCCTGGCCTCATTACAGATGTATCCATTCATCCTGGCATATCAGACCACAACATTGTGTCCTTCGTCTTTTCAGGAAATTCGAAAACGGCCCGTGCCCCTCCCAGGAAGATCTACCAATTCCACCGAGCAGACCACCAGATCATTAAAGAAACTGTTGAAAAGTTTTCAATCGATTTCTTCCTTTCATCTCCAGAGCTCCAAACTGTAGATGAGAATTGGAACAGGATATCTGCGTTCCTCAAGAAGTGTATGGAAGATCTGATACCATCAAAGATGAGCAAATCCCGGCGACACCTTCCGTGGATCACCACCGACCTCAAACGAAAAATGAGGAAGCGTGATAGGCTCTTTAAGAAAGCCCGTAGAAACCCCAGTACGTCAAAATGGAAGGCTTTCAGACAGCACCGCAACGTGGTAGCGAAACTAGTTCACCAAGCACACCACGATTACGTGAACAACATCATAGGGAACAGTCTGCAAGGGAATCCCAAGACCTTTTGGTCTTATGTCAAGCAGTGTCGGACTGAGAATATGAACATCCCATCGCTTAGATCTGACAAAGGCATCCACACGACCAACAAAGACAAAGCAGAGTGTCTCAACTCTTTCTTCCACTCAGTATTCACCAACCAACAGGTTTGTCATGCTCGTATGGAAGGTTCCTCACACTTTCCTGATATCGGCCATCTACACATTCATCGTCCTGGTGTGGCAAAGCAGCTGTCAAATCTCAACCCATCCAAAGCTTGTGGGCCAGATGAACTTCCACCTAAACTCCTCAAGCTTGTAGCTGACGAGATTGCTCCTGCCTTAGGATTCCTTTTTCAGCAGAGCTACAACTCTGGCACTGTTCCAGCTGAATGGCAGCATGCATTGGTAACACCCATCCACAAGTCCGGTGACAAGTGTGATCCAGGAAATTACAGACCTATTTCCTTGACCTGCATCTGCAGCAAGCTAATGGAACACATAGTGCTCAGCCACATCTCGAAACATGTAGCTGCCAACAACATCCTGGTAGATGACCAACATGGATTTCGGCAGAAACTTTCCACCACCACACAACTCATCTCTGCTACCCAGGATTGGGCACACACCTTACAATGCAGAGGCCAGACAGATGTCATCTTCCTTGACTTCCAGAAAGCTTTCGACCGAGTACCTCATCGCCACTTGCAGACCAAGCTCGAGCATTATGGCATAAGAGGAGACACATTACATTGGACTATGTCGCTACTTTCCAACAGGCAGCAAGCAGTTGTTGTCAAGGGCTCCCGGTCATCTTGGATGCCTGTTACCTCTGGGGTACCTCAAGGTTCAGTGATCGGACCAGCCCTCTTTTTGCTGTACATCAACGACATCACTGCAAATATCCAGTCCAAGATGCGCCTTTTTGCTGACGACAGTGTGATTTACAGAGAAATTCACACTAAGAATGACACCTCCATCCTTCAGCAAGACCTTCAAACCTTGTCTGACTGGTCAGCGAAATGGTTCATGGCTTTCAATGTCAAAAAGTGTGCCTCCCTTACCATCACAAGGAAAAGAACACCAATACAGCATGACTACCGGATTTCCAACGAGATAATACCCAGGATAGACAAGTACAAGTATCTCGGGGTAACTGTAACCAAGGACCTTCGATGGAATACACACTGCCAACTCCTACTGAACAAGGCCAACAAAACCCTTGGGTTGCTGCGGAGAACCCTGTCACCATGCACCAAGGATGTGAAGTCAAGAGCGTACACAGCCCTGGTTCGACCGCAGCTAGAGTATGGCGCTGAAGCCTGGAACCCCCACACTTCTGGTGCTGCCGAAGGTCTGGAAAGAGTACAGAAAACAGCTGCTCGTTTTGTCTTCCGCGACTACCGAAGATCCACGTCGGCTACAGGGCTTGTTTCCCAGCTGGGATGGGATAAACTGCACACACGTCGTCTTCTAGCACAAAGCACCATGCTCTTTAAAATACACCACCAGCTAGTCAACATTTGTCTTCCTCACCTCATAACTAAAGCTACATACATCAGCAGAAGAGACCACACACTCAAGCTCTCTGTTCCTGTGGCAACAATAGACTCCTACAAGTACTCATTTTACCCCCGCACCATTCGCATCTGGAATCAACTACCAGCCACAGCAGTTACTACCCCAACAGTCGCTGCTTTCCAGATGATCGCCCTCCCTGTCATCAGAGGGTTGGAACCTCCTGTAGGTTCCAGAATGCTGTAAACCATATAGCAGCATGATTTTTTTTTTTTACTCGCACGTCACTGTTTTACTGTATAAATAAATTGTACACCCTTTTGTTGTCTGCACCTGCACCTGCTGTCACAACACATCCCATCCCAGTATAGCTTGGAAAAGCTGCTTCAGGGATTACTTCATCAAGTGGTTTAAGGTAAACGTCGTTTCATTTAAGATACCATAGGCGCCAGTAGCATGCCTATTATATTATGTAAAACAAAAAGCATGTAGATAAATGTCAGGAACCAGGGAAATGTCATTATTTTGTAGTTGTGCAAAAGGGCCTATATATTGCAATTGCCATCTTTTGTTAACACTTTGCTTTAAAGTAACAATGCAGATATATTTGTCCTTGTCTATAATTATGATGAAAATAATGATAAATTGTTTTCATAAACAATGAGTAATGCTCATAATAATAACATCAATGATTATAAGAAGTATTGTAATTATGATTATAATAAAAATAGTGTTAATGTTAATGAAAATCGTCATCAGTAGTTGTATCATTATTATTCTTATTATCATTATATTGCTTTTATTATTGTTATTACTAATATGTATTATCATTATCTATCATTAATATCATACAACAAGATACAAGATATTTATTTGGTCTTTGCAAACAAGTTACATAGAAATTTGTTTTCCACTGGCGTTACCGAATATTCAAGAAATAAATACATCACGTTTATAGAATGAAATAGATGAAAAAAAAGGAACAAATACATGCAAAAGATAATGAAGCGACAAAAATGGTCATTGGTACTTCAAATCATGAGTTTCAAAATTAAGCTTTGGTCATTGGTATTTCAAATCATGTAATTAATTTCCGACGCAGAAGTTTAAGGTTTAACCTGTGAGTTGAATTTATGAACAGAGTCGGGTACAATTGAATATCTTAAACGTGAAAGGCGGGTTGGGGTGGGGCGAAGTCGGATACCAGAACGATTAAATGAATAAAATAAATGAAGTGGATGGGTATTGTCTTTCATGATTGCACAGACCTTATCAACAATTTGCTCAGTACAATGAGACTCGACAAAAGCTAATTCTACCCCAATTATGCGTTGTGCTATTTTACGTGGCCTTTCCAATTTCTTCTTGTCCTGATTTGAGAGATTGCCAAATGAACATATAATATTGAGAAGCAGGACACTCTTTATTATTGAATTGTAGAACAGGGTCAGGATTGTTGCATCTATATGGAAACTATTCAACTTACGCAGAAAAAACAACCTCTTGTTAGCTTTCTTATACACCGATCGTGTGTTATCCCTCCATGATAATTTGTCATTTAAGACAGTTCCAAGATACTTATAGTTTCCAACCTGTTCAATCGCCTCATCATGAATGATCACATTCTCGTGGTCTGTACCTTTTCGACAGAAGTCGATTACCATTTCTTTGGTTTTGGTTGTGTTTAATGTTAAGTAATCAGGATGACTGTTATCAATATTTAGTATTATTATACCATTTATTATACTATTTGGCCTATCTCCATTCTGGTTATCACTGCTTTCATACAAATAAACTAATTACAACAAATTCCTTCCAGAGCTGGATTCCCTTTTAAGAAAGTGGAAAAAACAGTGTATTCAATTCCTCTGTCCTCGTATGTTATATGATGACGTGGGGGAGGGGGGGGGGGGGGATTGGTCGTAGTTCTAACTTTTGTGAAACTTCAGGCCCGTGTAAAATCAGTGTTTCATTTTCAAACCAGCTCCATGAAATTAGCATACATCTCTTGCTAGAAAATGTTCTTTTCATTTCTCTATTTTTTGTTTCTTTTAGGTGAACGACCTTGTCCAGCGATGTGCCACGAAGAAGAGAGAACTGGAGAAGAACATTCAGAATGTTGAAGTACAACGCCATGAAGTATACACTGCCGTGCAGAAACTACTGGACGATGTCAGTCAAGCTTACAGCATCAAGGCCAAAGAGCTTGAAGAAAATCATCGAAATCTCATAGAGCAAGTCAATGCATTAAAGCGGAGTTTCGATGACGACCTCAACGTCTTGAAATTCAACAATCGACAGAGGATCAAGAGTATTTGTAGTTCAATAACACTGGTAGCTAATGACAGACTTGGTCGGCTTGAGACAGACAATCTGTCTGCTCATACCTTGCTCTGTGAGGAGCTGGATGCCATGCTGAAGAAGGCTACTGATCACACTTCTGCGGCAGCCATTACGAAGAAAGCACAGGAGAGGAGGTTCAAGCCTGCAGATGATACTCGTCTTAACCTCGGGAGCATCTCAGAATCAGATCCCAAGTTGCAAGTCATTCGGTGTGTAGATCTACGGGGATGGATGTGGGGTATGACCCCGTACTCTGATGATAGTGTGGCTATCGCATATATGGATACACATGGTATAGATATCATTGATTCAGCTGGTAAGAAGCACCAGTATGCAAACATACCAAGTAACATGAAGTGGAATGCTCTTGTGTTTCAACAAGACAGGTCGTTATGCGTATCGAGATGCGGTAGAGAAGCACACATATATTCTCCCAATGGATCCAGGAAATCAACTATCAACGTGAAAGGCAATGCCCATTTTCTCATACTAAACAGAAGTCCATCAGATGAAATCCTCATCGCTAACTATGATAATCAAGTCTACATCTATGACCCGACTGGAACCACTCTCAAACACACTGTTTCAACAAAACACATCAAAACGATGCGGGTGTCTGCCACCAGGTCGGGTTTGATCGTCACGAGTTCATGTAACACCAATCCAGTCGTGGTGACGGTCTATGACAGGGATGGGAAAGCTGGTAAGTCTCTACAAGCTCCAAGGGGTGTCTACTTGTATGCTGCTCTGGATGAGCACGACAGGGTGTATGTAGCGAGTGTTGACCAAGCGAATGATAACGTGGTGATCAGGCTCTATGACCTTGATGGTCTGAACATGAAGGAGAGAGTTGAGTTCAATGTACTTAGTCTGAAGCTTTGTTTTAATTGGTGTTACTTGGTTTCCCTCTCTCCAGATATGCTCGCGTTTGGTTGTAAAGAGAAGTTGTATTTTATCAAAGCATCACTGTAAGTCTGTAATCTGTATCAAACGCTATATTACCATTATTAATGGTGTGTATACCTCTCTGATCCATATCTACTCTAATATGGGCCTATGTTTCATGTTCTGTTGTTTATCGTGTGATAACTAACCGAATGAGAAGATGCCTATTCTCTCGATAGATGTTAATTGCCTGAATACCGTTGTCATTATCCAATATAATTATATCTTCCCTCTCTCAAAATAGTACTTAAATTGTGTAATCGTTTCTCCTAGATATTTACTGAAAGCCAGTGATATGATATCATAATGAACAACTTGAAAATATGTAAGATATTGATTAACTTATTATTAGTGTCATTACCCTGATGATGTTATTCTTAAATATTTTAGTTTGTAGTTCGTGCTTTTAGTTCCTGACTATTGTTGTGATTATTTTGTATCTTTAAATGACGAAATAATTAATATTGACATTGTGAATCGGACCTCATTGTAAATAAGCTTTTCAGCTTTCACGGGTTATCCTGTCAAGTTATCAATGTATTATTATCACGTTGACATTTTTAAATATCATTTTACTCTTCGTATAAATGTTACATTGAACCTGCCTGTTAAATACATCAAATCAAATTGCTATGTTCCCTGAAAAAATTCCTACGTATTCAATTTGCAACCTGTCTAAAAAGCCATTACATTGAGAGCTCTGGGAAGTGATAATGTGACGGATTAGTTCGTTATGATGTAGAAAAGAACATTGTGGTTTGGAAAAAATAGGCCTAGGTTAACAGTCGGAAGTTTTGTTCCTTGACTAAACATCTTAATTGGGCAAAAAGAATTTCCATTTTCGGTTTAACTTAATGAAATTTGGAGTGGACTTTAAAAGATTATTATTATTATTATTATTATTATTTAAACGATTACTGCATTTCTGTTAAAATTGGCAATGCAACTTTGCATATTTTATGTGAATTCGGCAGTTTTTCTTTTTATAATAATTACCTCTTAAATCCAATTCGGTTTAGTTTAATTCGTTTTAATTCAATTAAATCTATACAGACTGTCGATTAGTGACGTGGAATTTGGAATAAGGTAAGATAGGATTGTGATTATTATATGTAAAATTGTCGAAATGATGAGGATATTAAACTTCCCTTTGGTCATGCTAGAAGACATGCTTGGCATACCCAGTGATAAATCTGGAATAAACGTCATTTTAATAATTTATTTTTTTCTCATCGTTAGAAAATGACATACCAGAACAAAATGTTTGGATTAATATGATTATGATATCGCAGACAATTTTCGTTCTCACATTTTTTTTTTGTCTTTTATTATTATTTTATTTTTATTTAGTTAGCGCATCTCGATGGAAAAGTATGTCATTGTATGTTTTGGGTGACATTATAGTCATACAGTTTAGGTCTTTCGTCTGAAAACCCATCCCGACCTAAGATTTTGTTTCAGTTTTTGTGTCATAATAATGTACCTACAACTTACTCCTGACGAAGTTTGGTGCATGGGTATAGATGCGATGACCCAAGGTGATCGACTTGCATTCCCTTTTCGAGGGCTCTTGGGACCAACTCCGGGGGCATTCTCCAGACTGGCATTTTTTTTTCGAGAATAGCATGGATGGTCTAAGTTTTTACTTTGTTTAGTCAATTCTTATGACTATTTTGGGACAGACTTCTGGCCTCTACATATAATGTTTTGTACACAGTTTTGTAAAGTACCTTTAAAACATTTTCCTCTAAATTTTTGTCTTTTAAAAAAATTAGAAATAGAAAGGAAAGAGAGCATACATTACATGTACATTTTGTTGTTGTAAGTACATGGTATTGTTGATTGACACTGGATATTTGTGTCAGATGAGTGTACTCGCTGATATTGCCACCTGCAAAAAAAAATGGTATCCTTTTGTTATTACTACATGCGTAACCAGATTAAAAATAACAAGAGCAGCCTATTTTTCAGATTATAAAAACATTTTCCTGAATTTGTTTCAGTGTTACTGAGGTAAAAAAAACTTTGAAGGCATTGCACATATCAAAGTCTTTGGAAATATCCATTTGTTTATAGGGGAGATGGAGAGATGGAGAGAGAGAGAGAGGGAGAGAGAGGGGAGAGAGAGAGATAGTGAGACGGACAGACAGACAGAGGGACAGAGATAGAGGATACGGAGACAGAGAGAGAGAGTGTGTGAGAAAAAAAGAGATTGAAAGCATGAGATCGAGTGTGTATCCTTGTGTTTGAGTGTTAGAGAGAAAGAGAGAGAGAGAGAGAGAAAGAGAGAGAGAGAGTGAGACATAGAGTGACAGAGAGAGAGAGAGAGAGCGAGACAAACAAAATTAATGATAGAAGCATATATCCGACAGAATTGTGATGAGAGAAAATCATATCTTTATTTCATGGTCCTATACTATAGAGTCTATGCATGATTATTCTAAATAAATCATATTTCCGTGCAATATGGGGTATAGTAACATATTCAATTTGATCTATTTTTTACATTATCAGCTCTTGAGACAGAGACGTAATTCACATATCAGGGTTATAAGCCTAAATCATGAGATTTTTAATGAGAGGAAGTGGTAAAATATTTTTTTTCAGGCAAATGTTAAACGAAATTGTTGACAGAGAAAGAGTAAAAGAAAGAGAGAAATAGATAGGCCGGAAAGAATAATGGAAAAAAAAAGAGATGTAATACAAGTTACCGTCCCGTACCCTTCCAAATAACTGTAGTCAAGAAAACAAACGCTCTGTTACCAAGGATTATTAAAGTGGATCTGGAACATAATTCCACACTCAAAGTAGTACAGATTCTGTCCGTTCTATATAATTGTGTATTTTTGGATCATCTATGTCCCCCTACCTTTAACACAACCCACACAGATCGCGCAAACCCCTAACTTCCTAAGATACACCAGTCGTCAAATCACAAAGGTACTGGAATGGAAGGCAATGGCTGTCTCCGTTTTAGCGTTGAGGGTGTCTTATTTTCTAAGCTGATTGGGCGCGCGACAACGGAATAGTCCAGGCAGTGGACTGCACCCAAGGCCGATATTAGTCGCCCTCAAGTATGACTGAATACTACCATCAAGTTCAAAGGTTTTGTATTCATTGAATATATATCTCAAAACTACTATTCATTTTTCGTAAATAACATAAAACCAATAATTATTCCATAGTCCTATTTTACACAAGCTGACACATTATATCGAAGCTTTTTTTGTCATGGGATAAACGAACATAAATACAATATAATACATTAATCATAATTTTACAAAGTATACGACTAGAATATATCGCAATTAAATAATAGGAAAACATTATCGCACTTCACAGTTATTTCATCCCCGAAACTAGAACAAGCAATGCTTTTTTCTCAGTATAAGACTGCATACTAAAAAAAAGAGTGTTATATTATTATGAGTTTTTCTTATATTAAAACATACAATCTACCCCAAAACCCTCTGCCTTCCTTTCCTCCTCTCTAACTCCTTGTCTCAAGAACTATGACCTGTCTCATCATAATCTTGATCACATAAGTTGTCCTCTTTGCAAGTCCTGTCATCTCGAAATGTAGTTTCACAAACACAACTCTTATGATTACCTTATTACATTATTATTTCAAATGAATCATATTTCCGTGCAATAATCGGGCCTACACATTGTATTTGATATAGTTTTTTTTCCATTATCAGCTCTCCATACAAACGTGATTCACATTATCATGGTCAAAAGCCTAAATCATGAGATTTTTTATATAAGAAAGGAAGTGGTGAAATATTTTTTTAGGTGAATTTTGCATTGAAATAAAAGTAACCTCGTAGGATTCCATAAGTTAAAACAAATTAAGAAAAATGTTGACAATGAAAAGGAAAGAGAATGAGATAAATGAAAGGAGATAAAGGAAGAATGGTAGAGAACGAAGGGGTGACATTATAAGTGTGATCATCGTCGTGTACCCTAAACACAAAGTGATAAAAGCAAAAAAAAATGTGTTGCTCTTTTACGGTACCTAGGATTCTACTAAAGTCGATCTCCAACACAATATATCCACAATTAAAACTTAAAAAGTCGCCCTCTATGATACAAATGATGAATACCGCCGAATGTTCAAAGGTGCTTTAACGCTGCGTGCGCTCTCTGTGGGAAAACCCACTTCTATTCATAACATGCACAAAATGCATTATTTTCACAGACGATCTACGAAGTGCGAGTTTAGTATTGTAATCACATTTGTATTGATGTATACACTTGAATAGAGACTCACTAGTTTTGATCAACGTTATCCGCACCTCTTTCGACACAATTGTAATCAACGTGAGAAATTAGTATATAACTACATGCAGTTATAGGACTCACTTGTTAGAGAGGTATTGTTACAATCAAAGAGATATCTCTTTGGTACAATCTCATACGTGTCTACGTCACTGCACATAGTTTGCGCTTGCATGAACTGACTGTTGGCTTTAAGTACACATTAGCTGATCACACTGTATTGGACATTGGATATATGCATAGAATAAGCTCGTTTTTGTAATAAGCCAGACATCCGACATTTGTACCAATGGCTGAGAAGACCGAGGAAGAGAAAGTTCCAAGCTCTTCAGAGAACCTGACGTGTCCCCTATGTCTAGATATCTTCGACGAGGCAACCATCCTGACTTCATGCGGACACACCTTCTGTCGGAAATGTCTCAAGAACTATGACCTTTCCCACCAGGATCTCGATCACATGATCTGTCCTCTCTGCAGGAAGATCACCAAGTTGTCTGCGAACCGTGTCGATGATTTCCTCACCAATGTGACTGTCAACGGACTTGTAGACAATTACCACGCCAAGTGTGGAGGAATGAACGCTGTCCTTGAGATGCGTCCAAAATGCACTGCTTGCAAGTTTCAGCAAGATGCCGTCTCATTCTGCTGTACATGTAATATGTACATTTGCCATAGGTGTTTGGATTGTCATCAAGATCTTACAGTCTTTGAAGGTCACGAGATCGTATCCATACAGGATATCAACAACGGAAAGGTCAGTATTGGTCATCTATCCGAGAAGTGCTGCATCCACAAACCAGAGAACAAAGATATGTTTTGTGAGGATTGTAAGGTCCATGTCTGTTTCAAGTGCGTGATCGTCGGTCATCAAAATCACAAGATCAAGAATCAGGCTGACTTCGAGCAGCAGTTACGGCTTAAGGTAAGTGTGTTTAGTTAACATAAAATAATTGAGTTTGGCTATTAAGGCCTAACAAGTTTTACTCATACAATTTATTTAATCATTTATTTTATTATTTATTTGGCAATTCACAAAAAATATAACAATGTAAGTATGAGTAAACAAACATTAAAGGAATGTCAATTATAAATGCACAATGTCAATGGAGATCCTCTGAGTGTATCAGTTGGCTGCCGGGGAAGAGGAAAGCAAACTTAATCACTGTAACCGTAATGGTCCCTCTTCTCGACCAACCGGTGCACTCAGAAGACCTGTAAAATAAAGCATGACAGGAATAAAAGGTATAACATTTCATAAACAAAACAAGTAACAAAAACAAAGCACAAGGAAAGAATCAGACTAATATGTATGAAGATATTAGGTCACGACACGATACTAAACACAAAAATGAGGAATTCATTCTGGCATAAAAACTGAAAGGAAAATTACTTTGCATCAAAATAAGTATTCAAGTGCTCTGAAAAGTAATTTTTCAGCATCCTAAATCAAATTTTTCTCCACGCGGTAGCTACATACTGCC
This sequence comes from Strongylocentrotus droebachiensis, assembly GCA_035222895.1. NCBI lineage: Eukaryota > Metazoa > Echinodermata > Echinoidea > Camarodonta > Strongylocentrotidae > Strongylocentrotus > Strongylocentrotus droebachiensis. The sequence goes on from JAVYIG010004395.1 coordinate 72,124, forward strand.
TAGTGCTTATTGTATTATGAAAACCCTATCTAAAATATAGGCCCGCAGCCAGGCGTGTACGTAGGGGGGGGGGGGGGGGGTGGTTTTGGGGGGGGGGGGGGGTTAACCCACCCCCTCAATTTTTCTTTTAGTGTAAACTAAAGTGGTCTTTATTAACTCCCCTCCCCCTCCCGATTTAGCGAAATATCGGCCGGCGCGATTTTTAAATTTCCTGGGGCAAAAAAAAATAATTAGTGCTCACTACCCCCCCCCCCCCCCCCCCCCCCCCCACACACACACACACACACTGAGCGAAATATCGGTCGGCGCGATTTTCAAATTTTAAAACCCTCCCCTTGAAAAAAAAACCTGCGTACGTACGCCACTACCCGCAGCCCAGGGAGCAAATTCTCCCATCTATCAAAGGGTGGAGGAAAAATAAGACCACCTTCCCCCTGAGAAGGATGATACAGTCCACGTCTGTCTCAGTTGGTCATTAAATTCACAGCTTTCCTCTAATTCACAAAATCAAGAACCAGGCTGATTTCGAGCGGTAGTTGTGGTTTAAGGTAAACGTCGTTTCATTTAAGATACCATAGGCGCCAGTAGCATGCCTATTATATTATGTAAAACAAAAAGCATGTAGATAAATGTCAGGAACCAGGGAATTTTCATTATTTTGTAGTTGTGCAAAAGGGCCTATATAGCAATTGCCATCTTTTGTTAACACTTTGCTTTAAAGTAACAATGCAGATATATTTGTCCTTGTCTATAATTATGATGAAAATGATGATAAATTGTTTTCATAAACAATGAGTAATGCTCATAATAATAACATCAATTATTATAAGAAGTCTTGTAATTATGATTATAATAATAATAGTGTTAATGTTAATGAAAATCGTCATCAGTAGTTGTATCATTATTATTCTTATTATCATTATATTACTTTTATTATTGTTATTACTAATATGTATTATCATTATGTATCATTAATATCATACAACAAGATACAAGATATTTATTTGGTCTTTGCAAACAAGTTACATAGAAATTTGTTTTCCACTGGCGTTACAGTAATATTCAAGAAATAAATACATCACGTTTATAGAATGAAATAGATGAAATAAAGGAACAAATACATGCAAAAGATAATGAAGCGACAAAAATGGTCATTGGTACTTCAAATTATGAGTTTCAAAATTAAGCTTTGGTCATTGGTATTTCAAATCATATAATTAATTTCCGACGCAGAAGTTTAAGGTTTAACCTGTGAGTTGAATTTATGAACAGAGTAGGGTACAATTGAATATCTGAATTGTGAAAGGCGGGTTGGGGTGGGGCGAAGTCGGATACCAGAACGATTAAATGAATAAAATAAATGAAGTGGATGGGTATTGTCTTTCATGATTGCACAGACCTTATCAACAATGTGCTCAGTACAATGAGATTCGACAAAAGCTGATTCTACCCCAATTATGCGTTGTGCTATTTTACGTGGCCTTTCCAATTTCTTCTTGTCCTGTTTTGAGAGATTGCCAAATGAACATATAATATTGAGAAGCAGGACACTCTTTATTATTGAATTGTAGAACAGGGTCAGGATTGTTGCATCTATATGGAAACTTTTCAACTTACGCAGAAAAAACAACCTCTTGTTAACTTTCTTATACACCGATTGTGTGTTATCCCTCCATGATAATTTGTCATTTAAAGGTAAAGACCAGTATTGGTAACGCCCCAATTTCAAAAAATGAAATGGAAGCTCTCATTACCAATCATGTGAAAGAATATGTTTTGACTAATACAATCATGATGATAAAAAATTTGCCGGGAAACCGCCTACTAATTGATATATTTGGTAAATTTGTTTCTCTCATGGTCCTGTGAGAGATATAGGGTAGTCCCATATACATCTTTCTGTGTATAGTGCTTGTAACTTTACGAAGAATGGGCCAAATTTCTTATCATTTTGATGATTCCAGAACCTTGCAGATGCTAGATGCTAGATGATCAACCTTTTCTGACCGATTCCACAACGTTTCTTTCACAATTCAATCGCATGACCATAACTGGTCTTTACCTTTAAGACAGTTCCAAGATACTTATAGTTTCCAACCTGTTCAATCGCCTCATTATGAATGATCACATTCTCGTGGTCTGTACCTTTCGACGGAAGTCGATTACCATTTCTTTGGTTTTGGTTGTGTTTAATGTTAAGTAATCAGGATGACTGTTATCAATATTTAGTATTATTATACCATTTATTATACTATTTGGCCTATCTCCCATTCTGGTTATCACTGCTTTCATACAAATAAACTAATTACAACAAATTCCATCCAGAGCTGGATTCCCTTTTAAGAAAGTGGAAAAAACAGTGTATTCCATTCCTCTGTCCTCGTATGTTATATGATGATGTGGGGGAGGGGGGGGGGGGGATTGGTCGTAGTTCTAACTTTTGTGAAACTTCAGGCGCGTGTAAAATCAGTGTTTCATTTTCAAACCAGCTCCATGAAATTAGCATACATCTCTTGCTAGAAAATGTTCTTTTCATTTCTCTATTTTTTGTTTCTTTTAGGTGAACGACCTTGTCCAGCGATGTGCCACTAAGAAGAGAGAACTGGAGAAGAACATTCAGAATGTTGAAGTACAACGCCATGAAGTATACACTACCGTGCAGAAACTACTGGACGATGTCAGTCAAGCTTACAGCATCAAGGCCAAAGAGCTTGAAGAAAATCATCGAAATCTCATAGAGCAAGTCAATGCATTAAAGCGGAGTTTCGATGACGACCTCAACGTCTTGAAATTTAACAATCGACAGAGGATCAAGAGTATTTGTAGTTCAATAAGACTGGTAGCTAATGACAGACTTGGTCGGCTTGAGACAGACAATCTGTCTGCTCATACCTTGCTCTGTGAGGAGCTGGATGCCATGCTGAAGAAGGCTACTGATCACACTTCTGCGGCAGCCATTACGAAGAAAGCACAGGAGAAGAGGTTCAAGCCTGCAGATGATACTCGTCTTGACCTCGGGGGCATCTCAGAATCAGATCCCAAGTTGCAAGTCATTCGGTGTGTAGATCTACGGGGATACATGTGGGGAATGACCCACTACGCTGATGATAGTGTGGCTATCGGATATTGTAATACACATGGTATAGATATCATTGATTCAGCTGGTAAAATGCACAGGTATGCAAACATACCAATTAACATGACGTGTCATGATCTTGTGTTTCAACAAGACAGGTCGTTATGCGTATCGACGGGTACAAAAGAAGCACACATGTATTCTCCCAATGGATCTAGGAAATCAACCATCCACGTGAAAGGCAATGACAATTTGCTCAAACTAAACAGAAGTCCATCAGATGAAATCTTCATCTCTAACTATGAAAAGCAAGTCTACATCTATGACCCGACGGGATCCACTCTCAAACACACTGTTCCAACAAAACACAACGCGACGAGCCAGGTATCTGCCACCAGGTCGGGTTTGATCGTCACGAGTTCATGTTGTATCACCAATCCATGCGTGGTGACGGTCTATGACAGGGATGGGAATGCTGGTAAGTCTCTACAAGCTCCAAGCGGTGTCTGCATGTATGCCGCTGTGGATGAGCAGGACAGGGTGTATGTAGCGAGTGTTGATTATAAGAATGATAACGTGGTGATCAGGCTATATGACCTTGATGGTCTGAACCTGAAGGAGAGAGTTGAGTTCAATGTACTTAATCTGACGCTCTGTTGGGGCTGTTGTTACTTGGTTTCCCTCTCTCCAGACATGCTCGCGCTTGCTTCTGACATGAAGTTGTATTTTATCAAAGTAACCCTGTAATCCATGTCACACTCTATATTACCATTATTTTTCGTGTGTATACCTCTCTTCTCCAGCTCCACTCTAATAGGGGCCCATCAAGTGTCATATGCTATTGTTTACTATGTGATGACCAACCGAATGAGAAGACATCTATTCTCTCGATAGATTTGAATTGCCTGAATACCGTGGTCATTATCTAATATAATTAATACTTTCCTCTCTCGAAACAGTATGTAAATCGTGTAATCGTTCCTCTTAGATATTTACTGAAAGCCAGTGATATGATATCATGATGAACAACTTGAAAATTGGTAAGATATTGATTAAATTCTTATTAGTGTCATTACCCGTATGTTGTTATTCTTAACTATTTTATTTTGTAGTTCGTGCTTTTAGTTCCTGACTATTGTTGTGATTATTTTGTATCTTTAAATGACGAAACAATTAATATTGACATTGTAAATAAGCTTTTCAAGTTTCACGGGTTATCCTGTCGAGTTATCGGTATTATTTTGTTTTCATGTTATGATATCATTTTACTCTTCGTATGGATGTTACATTGAACTTACCTAATACATCAAATCAATTTTTTTGTTTAGTCCTTGGAGGACCATGTTGCTATTTTCCATGACAAAGTGCTTCGTATTCACTTTGCTCCCTGTCTGAAAAGCCATTAAATTGAAAGCTCTGGCAAGTGATAATGTGACGGATTAGTTCGTTATGATGTAGTGAAGAACAATTAAGGAAACGGCCTAGGTTAACAGTCGGAAGTTCTGCTCCTTGACTAAACATCCTAAGGAATGTAAGAATATTATGATATCTTTGTAAACGTTTACTGCATTTCTGTTATAATTGGTAATGTCACTTTACATATTTCATGTGAATTCGGTAGTTTTCATTTTCATTATAATTACCGCTTCAATTCAATTGAGTTTAGTTAAACTTGATTTAATTCAATTAAATCTATACCGACCGTCGATCAGTGACGTGAAATTTAGAATATCTTCCTCTAAATTCTATAATGGTGGACAGAGAATTGGGTATTAAGATAGTATTGTGATTATTATAATTATGTTAAATTGTAGAAATGATGAGGATAATAAACCTACCTCTGGTCATGCAAATATACATGCTTGGCATTACCCAGTGATGAATCTGGAAAAAAACATAATTTTAATTTTTTTCTCATCGTTAGAAAATGACATACCAGCATATGTTTGGATTAATATAATTATGACATCGCAGAAATTCCTTTTACGCTTAAACGACCTCACTCGGGGACATTTTTCATTCTTATGTTTATTTTTTGTCTTTTATTATCATTTCATTTTGATAGGGGGGGGGGGGGGGTCTTTTTTAATAACCGCATCTCGATGTAAAATTGTGTCATTGTATGTTTTTGGTGACGTAAAGTCATACAGCTTTCATCTTTTCGTCTTAAAACCCATCCCGACCTAAGAATTTGTTTCAGTTTTTGTGTCATGATAATGTCCCTACAACTTCCTCCTGACAAAGTCTGTGGCAAGGGGTAAATGCAGTGACCCTATGTGATCGACTTGGATTCCCTTTTCGAGGGCTCTGGGGACCAACTCCGAGGGCATTCTCTAGACGTGACATTTTTCTCCTGAGAATAGCATGGAAGGTCTAACTTTTGCTTCGTCAATTCTTATGACTATTTTGGGACAGACTTCTGGCCTCTACATATAATGTTTTGTACAGTTTTGTGAAGTACCTTTAACACATGTCTCAAAGTTCATATTTTGAATTTTCCTCTAACTTTTGGTCTTTAAAAAAAAATAGAAATAGAAAGTAAAGAGAGCATATATTACATGTACATTTTGTTGTTGTAAGTAAATGTTATTGTTTATTGACACTGGATATTTGTGTCAGATATATTGTACTCCCCGATATTGCCTTCTGTATAAAAAAAAATTGTTATTACTACAAGCGTAACCAAATTAAAGATAACGGGAGCAGCATATATTTCAGATTATAAAAAACCTTTGCCTGAATTTGTTTCATTGTTACTGAGGTGAAAATAGAAATACCTTGAAGGAATTGCACATAATAGACTTTGGGAATATTCATGTGTTTATACGGGGGGGGGGGGGGGGTGGAGAAATGGGGAGAGAGAGAGAGAGAGATAATGACACAGAGAGAGAGAGAGAGAAAGAGAATGACAGAGAGAGAGAGATAGAGAGAGAGAGAGAGAGACAAAAAAGGAAAGATAGAAGCATAATTATATCCGACAGAATGGTGATGAGAGAAAATCATATCGTTAATTCATGGACCTATGTTGTAGGGTCTATGCATGATTATTTCAGATCAATCATATTTCCGTGCAACATGGGGTATAGTAACATCTTCAATTTGATATCCTTTTCATATTATCAGCTCTTGAGACAGACATAATTCACAATTAGGGCTATAACAAAGATAGAGTGACAGTGAGAGCCTGGAGAGAGAGAGAGGGAGAGAGAGGGACTCAAAGCCGATATTTTTCGCCCTCTATTGCTGAATACTATATACCATCAAGTTCAAAGGTTTTGTTTTCATTGACGTCAATTATTAAAACTCCTATCAGATTTTAATAGGGCATTTATCAGATGTAAAAAGGGGGCATTTTGAAAAGGGGGAGGGGCTCATATAAATCGCACAATATCCTTCAAAATGTACAAGTAAATATTGTGAATCTGTATTTCGTTGGTATCACGTAAGCACAGTTTACACTGTGTAATTAGAGTTATAGAAATAGAACTGTGCTACAAAAATGTATCTTCCGCTTGCTCTTTTGTATGCGCCTTGAGCATCTCTAAAGATGGATATGTTGCGCTTAATAAATATTGTTATTATTATTATTTATTTACTACCCTGTATGTCCCTTTTGCAGCCAATATCAAATTCTGTAGAACTTTGCATGAATTATGAATATGTCATATATGTCTTATCTGTGAAATTTAAACATTAGTAGTGTCATAGTACCCACATTATGCAAGGAAACCCGTTTACTTTGTCTTTACAATGAAAAAAAAAAAATCGACAGTTTTTCCCAAAATACAGTAACACAAACAAAACTCTTATGATTAGAATATTACATAATATTACAAAATCTACCCCAAAACTCTCCCCCTTCCTTTCCTCCTCCTCTCCAACTCCTTATCTCAAGAAATATGATCTGTCTCACCAGGATCTTGATCACATTAAGCTGTCCTCTCTGCAAGTCCTGTCCTCTCGAAATGCAGTTTCACAAACACAACTCTTATGATTACCTTATTACATTATTATTTCAAATGTATCATATTTCCGTGCAATAATCGGGCCTACATATTTTATTTGATATAGTTTTTTTTTCCATTATCAGCTCTTCAGATAAACGTGATTCACATTATCTTGGTAAAAAGCCTAAATCATGAGATTTTTATATAAGAAAGGAAGTGGTTAAAAATTTGCAAGGCGAATTTTGCATGGAAATAAAAGTAACCTCGTAGGATTCCATGAGTTAAAACAAATTAAGAAAAATGTTGACAATGAAAAGGAAAGAGAATGAGAGAAATGAAAGAAGATAAAGGAAGAATAGTGGAGAACGAAGGGGTGACATAAGTGTGATTATCGTCGTGTACCCTTCAAAACAAAGTGATGAAAGCAAAAAAAAATGTGTTGCTCTTTTACCTAGGATTCTACTAAAGTGGATCCCCAACACCAAACCTCGTACTTGAAATCACTCAATATATCCACAATTAAAACTGAAAAAGTCGCCCTCTATGATCAAAATGATGAAAACCGCCGAAAAGTTCAAAGGTGCTTAAACGCTGCGCGCGCTCTATGTGGGAAAACCCACTTCTATTCATAGGATGCACAAACTGCATTATTTTCACAGTCAATCTCCTGTGTGAGTTTAGTATTGCAATCACATCTGTATTGATGTAGACCTATACAATCGAATAGAGAATCAGTACTTTTGCTCAACGTTATTCGCACCTCTTTTGACACATATTTGTAATCAACGTGATAAATTGGTATAGAACTGCATGCAGTAAGGACTCACTTGTTACATATACTCAGGATATTGGTACAATCTACTACGTGTCTACGTCACTGCATATAGTTTGTGCTTCCATGAACTGACTGTTGGCTTTACATTAGTACACATTAGCTGATCACACTTTTAAGCTTTATTGGACTGTATATAAATTATGCGTAGAATGAGCTCGTTTTTGTAATAAGCCAACATTCTGATATTTGCTCCAATGGCTGAGAAGACCAAGGAAGAGAGAGCTCCAAGCTCTTCAGAGAACCTGACGTGTCCACTATGTCTTGATATCTTCGACGAGGCAACCATCCTGACTTCATGCGGACACACGTTCTGTCGGAAATGTCTCAAGAACTATGACCTTTCCCACCAGGATCTCGATCACATGCTCTGTCCTCTCTGCAGGAAGATCACCAAGTTGTCTGTGAACCGTGTCGATGATTTCCTCACCAATGTGACTGTCAACGGACTTGTAGACAATTACCACGCCAAGTGTGGAGGGATGAACGCTGTCCTTGAGATGCGTCCAAAATGCACTGCTTGCAAGCTTCAGCAAGATGCCGTCTCGTTCTGCTGTACATGTAATAAATACATTTGTGATAGGTGTCTGGATTGTCATCAATTTCTTAAAGACTATGAAGCAGGGCTCGAATTACCCACCGGCAATCGGCAATTTGCCGCCATGCCCCTCTCACTGGCCGGAATGCCCTTTTCAAAATCAAACCGTTTACGGCCACAATATATTAAACCACAAAAGTTTTGCCGACATTATAGTCATCGTAAGCCAACCCGACTTGTAATGTTCAAAAAGGTTTTGTTGCCCCTACGGAGCTCTAAAAACAATGATAGTCGGCAAGGTTTTGTTGCCCCTCCGGAGCTCTAAAAACAATGATAGTTGGCAAGGTTTTGTTGCCCCTCCGGAGCTCTAAAAACAATGATAGTCGGCAAGGTTTTGTTGCCCCTCCGGAGCTCTAAAAACAGTAATAGTCGGCAAGGTTTTGTTGCCCTTCCGGAGCTCTAAAAACAATAATTACCGGAAGGTTTTGTTGCCCCTCCGGAGCTCTAAAAACAATGATAGTCGGCAAGGTTTTGTTGCCCCTCCGGAGCTCTAAAAACAATAATAGTCGGCAAGGTTTTGTTGCCCCTCCGGAGCTCTAAAAACAATGATAGTCGGCAAGGTTTTGTTGCCCCTCCGGAGCTCTAAAAACAATAATAGTCGGCAAGGTTTTGTTGCCCCTCCGGAGCTCTAAAAACAATGATAGTCGGCAAGGTTTTGTTGCCCTATACGGAGCTCTAAAAACAATGATAGTCGGCAAGGTTTTGTTGCCCCTCCGGAGCTCTAAAAACAATGATAGTCGGCAAGGTTTTGTTGCCCCTCCGGAGCTCTAAAAACAGTAATAGTCGGCAAGGTTTTGTTGCCCTTCCGGAGCTCTAAAAACAATAATTACCGGAAGGTTTTGTTGCCCCTCCGGAGCTCTAAAAACAATGATAGTCGGCAAGGTTTTGTTGCCCCTCCGGAGCTCTAAAAACAATAATAGTCGGCAAGGTTTTGTTGCCCCTCCGGAGCTCTAAAAACAATGATAGTCGGCAAGGTTTTGTTGCCCCTCCGGAGCTCTAAAAACAATAATTACCGGAAGGTTTTGTTGCCCCTACGGAGCTCTAAAAACAATGATAGTCGGCAAGGTTTTGTTGCCCCTCCGGAGCTCTAAAAACAATAATAGTCGGCAAGGTTTTGTTGCCCCTCCGGAGCTCTAAAAACAATGATAGTCGGCAAGGTTTTGTTGCCCCTCCGGAGCTCTAAAAACAATGATAGTCGGCAAGGTTTTGTTGCCCCTCCGGAGCTCTAAAAACAATAATAGTCGGCAAGGTTTTGTTGCCCCTCCGGAGCTCTAAAAACAATGATAGTCGGCAAGGTTTTGTTGCCCCTCCGGAGCTCTAAAAACAATAATAGTCGGCAAGGTTTTGTTGCCCCTACGGAGATCTAAAACAATGATAATCGGCAAGACTTTGTTGCCCCTACGGAGATCTAAAAACATTAATTATTGGCGAGACTTAATTGCCACTATGGAACTCCTAAATTAATTGGCGGGACTTAATTGCCGATACGGAGATATGAAAGAATGTCTTCATCCAAATGACTGAAACGTTTGGCACAAAAACCGTAATGACTCAGGCTTAGTTTTTCAATCCATCCTTTTTATTTGGACCAATCAATATCGGGAAGTTTTGTTTACCCATCGTTGGTTCAACATATTCACTTCGCGTTGTGACCTTTTTTGGTGCGTTTTCACGGTTTTTAATCAGTGAAAAACTTGGATTTTTCTCGGGAGGAGGGTCTGGAATTAAATCAGAAAAGGATTAAGAGTCGAGATAATGGTACAAAGAATCGTCTTCTTTCCCATACGTTTTAATTAAAACGTCATAGCTTCCGCCCATCGCGCGGGAGGGGTGTGAATTGAGTTCAGAAAAGGATTAATACCGGTAGTCGAGATCGAGACGAATCGTCTTCTTTCCCTAATAATTTATTAAAAACGTCTAAGCTTCCGCGCTTCCCTTGGAATTCAGAAAAGGATAAAGAGTAAAGAACAGTACAACGAATCGTCTTCTTTCTCTAATAATTCAATGAAACGTCAAAGGGGGAAACTCCCCACTCCCTCCAGCTCCCCCCCCCCCCCATTTTTTTTTGAAAAGCATTTTAAAGAGAAATAGAAAGAAAGAGAGCAAGAAAGAAAAAATAGTTAACTACCAGTTTCTCAACAACATAAGGTATCAAAAATTGCTCATCTGACCGTAATTAAACGCCTAAAACCCCTGAGCTTCCGGGGCTCTGCCCCCGGGACCCAACCAAGGGCCCTTTGGCAGGCCCCTTGATACTCATCTGACTGCAATTTAGTGCCTAAAACCCTTGATCTTCTGGGGGCTCCGCCCGCTGGACCTCGCGCCAATCAGTGTCCTGCCAGTGTCACAAATAAAGTATAAAAATATGTTCATCTGACCGTAATCAAATGCTTAAACCCCTGAGCTTCCGGGGGGCTCTGCCCCCTGGACCCCACTGGATGCTAATCTGACGGTAATGTAATGCTTTAAACCCATGGGCTTCTGGGGGCTCCGCCAGCTGGACCTCACGCCAATCAGTATCCTGCCAGTGTCACAAATAAGGTATAAAAATATGTTCATCTGACCGTAATCAAATGCCTGAAACCCCTGAAATTCAGGGGTTTCCGCACCCTCGACTCCACCAGGGGCCCTGAGGCGGGCCCCTGAATGCTTATCTGACCGTAATTTGCCTTCAACCCATGAGTTTCCGGGGGCGGACAAGGTATCAAAAGATGTTCATCTGACCGCAGGCACTTAGCCGGGGGGGGGGGGGCAGTGGGGGCGCCCCCCAAAAAAAAGAGAGGAGAGAAAAGGAAGAGGACGTATGAAGAAAAAGGAGCAGACAAAAAAACATTTTTGAAATTCAGACAAGGATTAAGAGTCGAGAACGGTACAACGTCTTCTTTCTCTAATGATTTAATGAAACGTAAAAGCTTCCGCGCTTCGCGCGGGAGGGGGAAAACTGTATTCATGCAGACGAGGATTATTTTTGAGAACGGTACAACGAATCGTCTTGTTTCTCTAATAATTAAATTAAATGTCAAAGTTTGAACCCCCCCCCCCTTTTTTTGTGATGTTTTTTTTTATTTTTTTAAATGAAACACACACACACACAAAAAAATTATGCCAATGGCTGATCTAAAAAAGGTGACCTCACCCCCCCCCCCCCATCCCAACGGGAACAAAATGTCAAATTTTCAAATTTCGAGACCAAAAACAAAAAAAAGTGTCCTCTTACCCCCCCCCCCCCCCCCCCCCCCCCCCCCCCCCCGGCTTATTCAGCGGCTGGCTGAGTCGTTGCGATTTGTGGGCCTTTCCACGTTGGCCTTAGTGCCCCTTAGGATAGATTTGTGCCCCTTTCAGTGGATTTGTGCCCTCTCAAAAAAGTGGCCTTGACCCAAATTTGATGTAATTCGAGGCCTGTCACGAGATTGTATCCATACAGGATATCAACAACGGGAAGGTCAATATTGGTCATCTATCCGAGAAGTGCTGCATCCACAAACAAGAGAACAAAGATATGTTTTGTGAGGACTGTAAGGTCCATGTCTGTCTCAAGTGCGTGATCGTCGGTCATCAAAATCACAAAATCAAGAATCAGGCTGAATTCGAGCAGCAGTTACGGCTTAAGGTAAGTAGGATCATTTGACAAAAAAAATAATTGTGTTTGGCTAAGGCGTGACAAGATTTACTCATACAATTCAGATAGAGGAAGGTACTATAGGCGCCGGAAGTTGGGGGCAGAGGTGGTTGATGTCCCTGCATTATTCAAGTTGGGTACAAAATTGATTTCATCCCTTGTGGCCCTCCCCGCAAGGAAAAAGAAAAGAAAAATACATTTTTATTCCTTTGCATTAAAATAAGCTTTCAAGTGCTCTGAAAAGTAGTTTTTCAGCACCCTAAAACCGGAATTTTCTCCACACGGTCGTTACATACACCCCCTCGAATATTAATAGGCCCAGTGTTTATAGTATTTATGTAAACCCTATCTACAATAAAAGCCCATAACCAAGGGAGCATATTCGCCCATCTATCAAAGGGTGGGGGCACAATAAGATTCCCCTCTCCCTGACAAGGATGATGCAGTCCACGTCTGTCACAGTTGGTCATTAGATTCACAAAATGAAGAGTCTGGCTGACTTCGAGCAGGGGTTACGGCTTACGGTTAACGTCGTTTCATTTAAGGTACCATAGGCGCCAGAAGCAGGGAGGAGACTGGTGGAGGGGTCTGGTTCAATAATTCACGTGGGGGTTGATCGCCTCGCAAAGAAAAAATTTATTTATGTAATTCTTTTGCATTATGATAAGATAACAAGTACTCTGAAATCTGAATTTTTAATTTTCAGCATCCTAAAATCAACATTTCCCCACTCGTGTTTATCATATACATGTATATGTGAATCTTGTCTACAAATATAGGCACCGCAAACATGGGAGAAGATATTCTTATCTTTTAAAAGGTTGGGGCAAAGTGAGACCCCCTCCTTGACAATGAGTATTTGGCAGCAAAGCCCCTTCAGCATCTAGGCTTCCTCGCATTTTAATAGTTGGAATGTGTCTTATCATTGTACAAACCCTGTCAGTTGTTTCGCTTGGTCGCTACACTCCCTCGCGTAATAGTAAACTTTCTGTAGAGCTATATAATCCTTACAATTATAGAAACACTTTTACATGATGTATGTTATATAATTATTATATTAATAACTTTAAGGATGCTTGAATTTGCAAATATCTTAAATCTGCTTTTGTGATTAGCATAGGCTACATAGCTACATTCCCATCCACTACTACAAGAAAGAGGAATGCAATGTCTTTTTCTCTTTCTTTTGTCGAAAATTCAAAACATTAATTCTGTATAAACATCATGGGGGGGGGGGGGGCTATTTGTAGGTAATCAGCGTAGCTACATCATATAAATAAATGCCAGAAATTTCATTATTTTGTAGTTGTGCAAAAGGGCCTATATAGCAATTGCTATCTTTCGTTAGCATTTTGCTTTAAAGTAACAATGCAAAAATATTTGTCCTTGTCTATAATTATGATGAATTATGATGATAAATTGTTTTCATAAATAACGAGTATACTAATAATAATAATTATATGAAGTATTGTAATTATGATAATAATAATAATAGTGTTAATATTAATGGAGATTGGTCATGGTTCTAACCTTTGTGAAACTTCAGGCGCGTTTAAAATCAGTGTTTCATTTTCAAACCAGCTCCATGAAATTAGCATACATCTGTTATTAGAAAATGTTCTTTTCATTTCTCTATTTTTTGTTTCTTTTAGGTGAACAACCTTGTCCAGCGATGTGCCACTAAGAAGACAGAACTGGAGAAGAACATTCATAATGTTGAAGTACAACGCCATGAAGTATATACTGCCGTGCAGAAACTACTGGACGATGTCAGTCAAGCCTACAGCATCAAGGCCAAAGAGCTTGAAGAAAATCATCGAAATCTCATGGAGCAAATCAATGCATTAAAGCGGAGTTTCGATGATGACCTCAACGTCTTGAAATTCAACAATCGACAGAGGATCAAGAGTATTTGTAGTTCAATAACACTGGTATCTAATGAAAGACTGGGTCGTCTTGAGACAGACAATCTGTCTGCTCATACCTTGCTCTGTGAGGAGCTGGATGCCATGCTGAAGGAGGCTACTGATCACACTTCTGCGGCAGCCATTACGAAGAAAGCTCAGGAGAAGAGGTTCAATCCTGCAGATGATACTCGTCTTGACCTCGGGAGCATCTCAGATTCAGATCCCAAGTTGCAAGTCATTCGGTGTGTAGATCTACGGGATACATGTGGGGAATGACCCACTACTCTGATGATAGTGTGGCTATCGGATATTTTGGTACACATGGTATAGATATCATTGATTCAGCTGGTAAAAAGCACCAGTATGCAAACATACCAAGTAACATGGAGTGTCGTGATCTTGTGTTTCAACAAGGCTGGTCGTTATGCGTATCGACGGGTACAAAAGAAGCACACATATATTCTCCCAATGGATCCCGGAAATCAATCATCCACGTGAATAGCAAAGGCTATTATCCTAAACTAAACAGAAGTCCATCAGATGAAATCCTCATCGCTCACAATGAGAAGCAAGTCTACATCTATGACCCGACTGGATCCGCTCTCAAACACACTGTTCCAACAAAACACAACTATACGCTCCAGGTATCTGCCACCAGGTCGGGTTTGATCGTCACGAGTTCATGTAACACCAAGCCAAGCGTGGTGACGGTCTATGACAGGGATGGGAATGCTGGTAAGTCTCTACAAGCTCCAAACGATGTCTATCTGTATGCTGCCGTGGATGAGCAGGACAGGGTGTATGTAGCGAGTGTTGATGAAGAGAATTGTATCGTGGTGATCAGGCTCTATGACCTTGATGGTCTGAACATGACGGAAAGAGTTGAGTTCAATGTACTTAATCTGACGCTTTACGATGATTGGTGTTACTTGGCTTCCCTCTCTCCAGACATGCTCGCGTTTGCTTGTGACACGAAGTTGTATTTTATCAAAGTATCACTGTAATCCATGCCAAACTATATATTTCCATTATTTGTAGTGGGTATACCTCTCTGCTCCAGCTCCTCTCCAATATGGGCCTATCAAGTGTTATATTCCATTGTTTATTATGTGATAAATAACTGAATAAAAAGATCCCTATTATCTCGATTGATTTTAATTGCCTGAATACCATACAATTATAAGTTCCCTCTCTCGAAATACTATGTAAATTGTGTAAACGTTTCTCCTAGATATTCACGCAAGGCCAGTGATATGATATCATTATGAACAACGTGAACATTGGTAACATATTGATGAGCTTCTTATCAGTGTCATTTCCCTGATGTTGTTATTCTCAAATATTTTATTTTAATGTTCGTGCTTTTAGTTCTGACTATTGTTGTGATTATTTTGTATCTTTAAATGACGAAATAATTAATATCGACATTGTAAATAAGCTTTTCAGCTTTCACGGGTTATCCTGTCGAGTTATCGGTATTATTATTTTGTTTTCATTTTATGATATCAGTTTACTCTTCGTATGGATGTTACATTGAACTTGCCTAATACATCAAATCATTTTTTTTAATCCTTGGAGGACCATGGTGCTATTTTCCATGATAAATTCAATCGTATTCACTTTGCAACCTGTCTAAAAAGCCATTAAATTGAATAATGTGACGGATTAGTTTGTTATGATGTAGTGAAGAACAATTAAGGAAACATAGGCCTAGGTTAACAGTCGGAAGTTCTGCTCCTTGACTAAACATCTTAAGAATGTAAGAATATTATGATATCTTTGTAAACATTTACTGAATTTCTGTTATAATTGGTAATGTCACTTTGCACATTTCATGTGAATTCGGCAGTTTTCCTTTTCATAATGATTACCGCTTCAATTCAATTCAGTTTAGTTTAATTCGATTTAATTCAATTAAATCTATACAGACCGTTGATTAGTGACGTGTAATTTGGAATATCTTCCTCTGAATTTTATAATGGTAGAAAGAGAATTGGGTAAAGATAGGATTGTGATTAATATATGTTAAATTGTAGAAATGATGAGAATATTAAACCTACCTCTGGTCATGCAAATATACATGCTTGGCATACCCAGTGATGAATCTGGAAAAACCACAATTTTAATATTTTCTCATCGTTAGAAAATGACATACCAGTTGATATGTTTGGATGAATATGACATCGCAGAAATTCCTTGTACGCTTACGCAACCTGACTTGGGGACAATTTTCGTTCTCACGTTTATTTTTTTGTCTTTTATTATTATTTTATTTTGATAGGGGGGGGGATCTTTTTTAATAACCGCATCTCGATGTAAAATTATGTCATTGTATGTTCTTGGTGACGTATAGTCATACAGCTTTCATCTTTTCGTCTGAAAATCCATCCCGACCTAAGATTTTGTTTCAGTTTTTGTGTCATGATAATGTACCTACAACTTTCTCCTGACAAAGTTTGTTGCATGGGTATAGATGCGGTGACCCAATGTGATCAACTTGCATTCCCTTTTCGAGGGCTCTGGGGACCAACTCCGAGGGCATTCTCCAGACTGGCGTTTCTCTCGAGAATAGCATGGATGGTTTAACTTTTGCTTCGTCAATTCTAATGACTATTTTGGGACAGACTTCTGGCCTCTACATATAATGTTTTGTACAGTTTTGTAAAGTACCTTTAACACATGTCTCAAAAATCATATTTTGAATTTTCCTCTAACTTTTGGTCTTTAAAAAAATTAGAAATAGAAAGTAAAGAGAGCATATATTACATGTACAATTTTGTTGTTGTTAGTACATGTTATTGTTGATTGACACTGGATATTTGTGTCATATATATTGTACTCACTGATGTCGCCATCTGTTTAAAAAAAAATGGTATCCCTTTGTTATTACTGCAAGCGTAACCAAATTAAAAAATAACAAGGGCAGCATATTTTTCAGATTATAAAAAAACATTTGCCTGAATTCGTTTCATTGTTACTGAGGTGAAAATATAAATACCTTGAAGGAATTGCACATAATAGACATTGGGAATATTCATGTGTTTAAACGGGGGGGGGGGGGGGTGGAGAAATGGAGAGAGAGAGAGAGAGAGTGTGTGTGTGCCAGAGATAGACATAGAGAGAGAGAGAGAGAAGGACATAGAGAGAGGGAGAGAGAGAGAGTAAGAGACAAAAAAGAAAGATAGAAGCATATATCCGACAGAATGGTGATGAGAGAAAATCATATCGTTAATTCATGGACCTATGTTGTAGGGTCTATTCATGATTATTTCAAATAAATCATATGTCCGTGCAATATGGTATTGTAACATCTTTAATTTGATATAAATTTTCACATTATCAGCTCTTATATCAGGGTTATAACAAAGATAGAGTGACAGAGAGAGCCTGGAGAGAGAGGGAGAGAGAGAGAGAGAGAGAGAAAGAGAGAGAAAGAGGGGGGGGGGGGAGAGAGAGACACTCAAAGCCGATAGTATTATCCCTCTATTGCTGAATACTATATACCATCAAGTTCAAAGGTTTGTTTTCATTGACGTCAATTATCAGATTTTAATAGGGCATTTATCAGATTTAAAAATGGGCATTTTGAAAAGGGGGAGGGGCTCATATAACATCGCATAATATCCTTCAAAATGTAAAAGTAAATATTGTGAAACTGTATTCCGTTGGTATCACGTAAGCACAGTTTACACTGTGTAATTACAAGATTAAGAGTTATAGAAATAGAACTGTGCCACAAAAATGTATCTTCCGCTTGCTCTTTTAAAGATACTATGTCCCTTTTGCAGCCAATTCTGTAGAACTTTGCATGAACTACGAATATGTCATGTATGTCATATCTCCGAAATTTAAACATTAGCAGTGTCCTAGTATCCAAATTATGCAAGGAAACCCATTAACCTTCTATACTTCACTGTCAGACACTATTGAGTGACTGTCTGACATCTTTTATCTTTGGTAATAACATGAGCTGTAACAGGTACATGAGCATTATTTTGTCTACATCAATAACCCTCTACTTGTACTGGCCAAAATTAAACTGATTGAATCTTTGTGCAGCACAAAACGTACGACCATTTGGTAAAAGGGTCTGAAAATCAGACCATTACTTAGCTGATTGCAATTACATAAGTCGATTCGACAAACTGTTGTTTACCCCCCTAAAGGCCATTTTCAAGCCCTGGCATTTTGAGGGAAGTTCTAAATTAGTGTTGTCTTTTAAATGCCGTTGGAATTTAACCTTTTCATTTGTTTGGCCTGCAAATCGGACATGATACCTTTAAGAAATCCCTTCTTGCCTGCATGGTTATACAAATATTGTCACCTAATATAAGGGGATATGGTGTACGAATTTCTAAAAACATTAAGTCAAGGTCCTTCATTACATTACTAATTTTCAGCACTTTAATGTTTCACTCACATTCTGAAAAGTACTCTAAAGTACAAGCGACCTTTGGGGGGAAATAAATGTTATTATTCCTGAGGTTCTTTGGGAGTTAAGGCTTGTAATAAACATGAGAGATTGGTTGTTTTAAAAGTTCACTACCACGTAGTCTATATATGAACCCATTGAGCTATCTAATTCTTCATTACAATATTTCAATTGTAACTTTAATAATTTAGAAATTATGTTTGCATTTCGCAATTCGGCTAATGGCCATTAGAAAAAAAATCAAGTAAAAACACATTACATACCAATACAAATAAACTTAACATATACGTAAGGTCACACACATACATGATACATACTGCTCTCACTATAGTATCCTGTGCGAATCGAATACAGATGCATAAACATTCATGTTGATTAGCACCTATAATTAACAGAAATTACAGAAGATAATAGTCATCTAATTGTTTAATACCTGAAATATTCTCAACAGAGCGACTAAAGTTTTGATACCAATACAGATAAAGATGAGTGTTGGTCATTTAAATCAAACTGCATGACATGTACGAGAGAAACTGTTCAGACGCGATTGGAAAGTGTCTATAAAGTTATCGGGAAATGTTAATTATACAGTATATAGGGGTAATTGTGAGATTTCGGAATCATTTAAATGATAACACACGGATATCAATCTTGATGCAAATCACAAACAGTGAAAACCGATGCACATAGATATATGATTCGAGCAATGTTTCAGACTTATTTTGGCTACTGTGCTGGTCCCAAACAACCCATTCACTTTGTCTTTACAATGAAAAGAAAAACAATTTCGACAGTTTTCCCCAAAATGCAGTATCGGAAACAAAACTCTGGTTAAAAGCCTAAATCATGAGGTTTTGTATATAAGAGAGGAAGTGGTGAAATATTTTTTTAGGCGAATTTTGCGATGAAATAAGTGTAACCTCGTCTCGTAGGATTCCATAAGTTAAAAAATTAAGAGAAATTTTGACAATGAAAAGGAAAGAGAAAGAGAGAAATGAAAGGAAATAAAGGAAGAATAGTGGAGAACGAAGGGGAAACATATAAGTGTAATTATCGTCGTGTACCCTACAAAACAAAGTGATAAAAGCAAACAAAATGTGTTGCTCTTTTACGGTACCTAGAATTCTACTAAAGTGGATCTCCAACACAAAGGCCCGAATTCACAAAGGAGGTTTGAGCTCAAACCTTGGTTTTCGTACGTCATATGACGCGTTTTACGCGTTTTTTTACAAACCTGGTTTGTAAAGAACAAAAGGAGGTTTGAGCTCAAACGTTTGTCTGAGCTCAAACCTTGCTTTGTGAATTCGGGCCAATGTATCCACAATTAAAACTTAAAAAGTCGCCCTCTATGATAAAAATGATGAAAACCGCCGAAAAGTTCAAAGGTGCTTTAACGCTGCGTGCGCTCTATCTGTGGGAAAACCCACTTCTATTCATAACATGCACAAAATGCATTATTTTCACAGACGATCTACGAAGTGCGAGTTTAGTATTGTAATCACATTTGTATTGATGTATACACTTGAATAGAGACTCACTAGTTTTGCTCATCGTTATTCGCCCCTATTTCGACACATATCTGTTATCAACGTGATAAATTGGTATAGAACTGTGTGCAGTTAGGACTCACTTGTTACATAGACTCAGGATATTGGTACAATCTAGTACGTGTCTACGTCACTGTATATAGTTTGTGCTTGCATGAACTGACTGTTCGCTTCAAGTACACATTAGCTGATCACATTTTTAAGCTTTCTTGGACTGTATATAAATTATGCATAGAATGAGCTCGTTTTTGTAATAAGCCAACATTCTGATATTTGCTCCAATGGCTGAGAAGACCAAGGAAGAGAAAGCTCCAAGCTCTTCGGAGAACCTGACGTGTCCACTATGTCTTGATATCTTCGACGAGGCAACCATCCTGACCTCATGCGGACACACCTTCTGTAGGAAATGTCTCAAGAACTATGACCTTTCCCACCAGGATCTCGATCACATGATCTGTCCTCTCTGCAGGAAGTTCACCAAGTTGTCTTCGAACCGTGTCGATGATTTCCTCACCAACGTGACTGTCAACGGACTTGTAGACAATTACCACGCCAAGTGTGGAGGGATGAACGCTGTCCTTGAGATGCGTCCGAAATGCACTGCTTGCAGGTTTCAGCAAGATGCCGTCTCATTCTGCTGTACATGTAATATGTACATTTGTGATAGGTGCCTGGATTGTCATCACGATCTTACAGTCTTTGAAGGTCACGAGATTGTATCCATACAGGATATCAACAACGGGAAGGTCAGTATTGGCCATCTATCCGAGAAGTGCTGCATCCACAAACAAGAGAACAAAGATATATTTTGTGAGGATTGTAAGGTCCATGTCTGTCTCAAGAGTGTGATCGTCGGTCATAAAAGTCACAACATCGAAAATCAGGCTGACTTCGAGCAGCAGTTACGGATTAAGGTTAGTTGGTTCATTTGACAAGCATTTATTTACTGCTTAATTCTCGGAGAGATGATTGTGCACACAGTGTGTGCGGACAAGCACTGAATCAAATGGCCGGGGTAATAGTATATCTGTAAAGCGCTTAGAGACGTCCGAGATGTATTAAGTGCTATATTAAAGCTGGGTCTTATTAATATTAGTATTTATTTATTTCATTATTTATTCGGCAATTCAGAAAAAATATAGCAATGTTAATATGTAAATATGAGTAAACAAACATCAAAGGAATGTCAATTATAAATGCACAATCTCACTGAAGGTTCTCTGAGTGTATCAGTTGACTTTATCACCTTAACCGTTATGGTCCTTCTTCCCGACCAACTGGTGCACCCAGAAGACCTGTAAACTATAGCATGAAGGTAAATAAATGTATAACATTTCATAAACAAAACACCTAATTAAAACGAAGCACAAGGAGAAATCAAACAAATATGTATGATGAAACTTGGTCATAAAACGATACTGAACATAAAAATGAGGAATCAATTATGCCTTAAAAACTATTGTATAAAATGTCAACAGGTAAACCGTTAAGTATAAAAACTGAGAAAAAACAAAATTATGAGAACATGTAGTAGCTCGCTGACATGCATGAAGTCTTTCGTCTATGTCTGATCGTCAACGAAACGGAGTTAAGTCTTTTGTCAATTCCGTTTGTTGCTACGGTCGGCAGCCAGTGAAAACGAATTCGTTTTATCAAATAATGGAAATGCAAGCGTTATCACTTTAAACAAACAGAACTTTGTTATTCCTTGCTCATTTTTCCTGATTGAGGTGTCATATGAAAGGGCAAAACTGAAAGTTCTTTATAAAAACGTGATTTTCTCCTTGAAATTCAGATACCGTGCGCCAAATTACTTTCTGGTTCCCTCTCTTCAAATTGATTTTAATCACTCATGCGTGAAATATGCATAATATGAGTTGCATCAAATGAAAGAGGAGGATCTAAGCTTTGCAAAAATGTGTCATTTATTAATTATAATTGTGATTAAATTATGATAAAACATCGGAAATTCTTGATTTCGTTTTTTCTGGGACCCACTGTACATGTATATTTGTCTACAATTTAGGCACCGCAAACATGGGAGAAGATAATTCTACATGTATCTATCAAAGGGTTTGGGAAAAATGAGACCCCCCCCCCCTCCCCCTTGACAATAAGTATTTGGCAGCATATCCCCATCAGCATCTAGGCTTCCTCGCAGTTGGAATGTGTCTCATCATTGTACAAACCCTGTCAATTGTTTCGCTCGGTCGCTACATTCCCATGTTATAGTAAACTTTCTGTCGAGTTATATAATCCTCAATATTAAAGAAACACTTTTACATGATGTATGTTATATTTATAACTTTAAGGATGCTTCAATTTGCAAATATCTTAAATCTGCTTTTGTGTTTTGCATAGGCTTAAGAAAGCTACCTTCCCATCCACTACTACGAGAAAGAGGAATGCAATGTCTTTTTCTCTTTCTTTTGTCGAAAATTCAAAACAATAATTCTTTATTAACATCATCGGAGGGGGGGGGGGGAGGGGCTATTTGTATGTGATCAGCGTAGCTACATTTTATAGCTTTAACATTAGTCAAAAATCCAGATTGTTGCCCCCCCCCCCCGAAAAAAAATATATATGTATGGGAACGATTCCGGCACACCTGTACGAATGGGTACATGATATCATCATCTCAATTTCAATTTAGTTCACTTCAGTTCATTTTTGTTTCAACCGTATAAAATCAAATCTTCTAAACATGTAACATAAATAAGAATACAAAATAAATGGTTAGGATGCCCCTATATAAGCAATATTATCTGATATCGCTGCTTTAAAAAAAATGGACTTATTACAATGGCTGGATTGCTTTTTAAGAAAGCAGAAACCAGAACGTCAATGACGTAGCGCTCATCCGCATCTCGCAACAACAAATATCGTAAATTTTATGTGGTACACTTTTGAACTGGTCAATAAAATAAAAAATTGATGCCCTGGAAGGGACATAATTTCATTTAGCTGTACAATATTAAATAGAAACTAAAGGAAATGGAATGAAAATTGGTTGAAAAATATATAGTTTTATGACAAGCAGGACTCGAACTTAGTAAGAGATAATTGTAAACAAACTCACCTTTTATTATGATAAGAAAAGGACAGAGGTATAAATAGTCAGTAAATGCCTAGGCCTATCATGGCCTTTCGCTAGTAGCGCCCGGGGGTACCGCTTTGCTGAAAACAAAATGCGTTCTGAACATTTAATTTTCAACCTCTCTTTTCTCCTCTTTTTAATCCACAAATCAAGTGTTTTCTGTGAGGGATCAAATTTGCGCATAATTATCCTAATATTTCCAAAACAAAACTTTAAAAATAACGAAGAAGAAGCATTTTAAAAACTGTGGACGGACGGACGGACGACAGACGCCACGCCATGGCATAAGCTCATCGGGCCCTTCGGGCCGGATGAGCTAAAAACGATGAATTCAATTTATCTGTCCTCGAATGATATATGATGGTGTAGGGGGGAATCGTGGTTCGTACTTAGTTTTAAACACCAGACGCGAGAAAAATCCGGTGTTTAATTTTCAAACCAGCTCCATGTAATTGGCATATCATTCTTAAAATAATTATTTTCCCTTCTCTATTATTCGTTTTGTTTAGGTGAACCACCTTGGCCAACGTTGTGCTACTAAGAAGACAGAACTGGGGAAGAACGTTCAAAATGTGGAAGTACAACGCCATGAAGTATTCACTGCCGTGCAGAAGCTACTGGATGATGTCAGTCAAGCCTACAGCATCAAGGCCAAAGAGCTTGAAGAAAATCATCGAAATCTCATCGAGCAAATTAATGCATTAAAGGGGAGTTTCGATGACGACCTCAACGTCTTGAAATTCAACAATCGACAGAGGATCAAGGGTATTTGTAGTTCAATAACACTGGTAGCTAATGACAGACTGGGTCGTCTTGAGACAGACAATCTGTCTGCTCATACCTTGCTCTGTGAGGAGCTGGATATCATGCTGAATAAGGCTACTGATCACACTTCTGCTGCAGCTATTAGGAGGAAAGCACAGAAGAAGAGGTTCAAGCCTGCAGATGATACTTGTCTTGACCTCGGGAGCATCTCGGAATCAGATCCCAAGTTGCAAGTCATTCAGTGTGTAGATCTACAAGATTGGATGTTGGGAATGACCCAATACTCTGATGATAGCGTGGCTATCGCATATGCGATAGAACATGGTATAGATAGCATTGATTTAGCTGGTAAAAAGCACCAGTATTCAAACATACCAAGTAACATGGAGTGTAACGCGCTTGTGTTTCAACAAGACAGGTCGTTGTGCGTATCAAGGGGTAGAAAGAAAGCACACATATATTCTCCCAATGGATCCAGGAAATTAACTATCCACGTGAAAGGCAATGAACTTTATCTCAGACTAAATAGAAGTCCATCAGATGAAATCCTCATCGCTAACAATGAAAAGCAAGTCTATATCTATGACCCGACTGGATCCACTCTTAAACACACTGTTCCAACAAAACACAACGAGACGAGGCAAGTATCTGCCACCAGGTCGGGTTTGATCGTCTCGAGTTCATGTTACACCAATCCAAGCGTAGTGACGGTCTATGACAGGGATGGGAATGCTGGTATGTCTCTACAAGCTCCAGACGACGTCTGCCTGTATGCTGCCCTGGATGAGCAGGACAGGGTGTATGTAGCGAGTGTTGATCGTAAGAGTGGTAACGTGGTGATCAAGCTCTATGACCTTGATGGTCTGAACCTGAAGGTGAGAGTTGATTTCAATGCACTTAATCTGACGCTTACAAATTTTTGGTGTTACTTGGCTTCCCTCTCTCCAGAAATGCTCGCGTTTGCTTGTGGCAAGAAGTTATATTTTATCGATGTATCACTGTAATCCATGTCACACTCTTTATTACCATTATTTTTGGTGTGTATACTTCTCTGCTCTAGCTCTACATTAATATGGGCCTATAAAGTGTAATATTTTATTGTTTGTTGTGTGATGACTAACCGAATGAGAAGATGCCTATTCTCTAGATAGATTTTAATTGGCTGATTACCGTTGTCATTATCCAATATCCAATACATTGGCTTCCAATCAAGAAACGCACTGTGTTCAAGATCTTGACGGTTGTCTACAAGTGCATCCCCAAAAAAAGCTCCAGTGTATCTCAACTCTCTCATCGTACCCTACCAATCTGCTCGTCCTGGCCTTCGAATTAGCCCTTGTACTGACAGCACCCTGCTACACGTTCCTCGAACATACACCAAAGCTGGCGACCATGCTTTCCATGCATATGCTCCCCGACTCTGGAATGAGCTTCCACGTTTTATGCGCTTATCACCTTCCCTGGATGTCTTCCGAAAATGTCTCAAAACTCTCCTCTTTGAACATGATCAACATCTTCTTCGATAACTTTTTTTTAATAGCGCTATGAAACAACAGTTAGTTTGTTAGAGCGCTATAAAACTGACTATATTGTATTGTATTGTATTGTTATTATAGTATATGTTAATTATGTAATCGTTTCTCCTTGAAGTTTACTGAAAGCCAGTGATATGATATCATAATGAACAACTTGAAAATTGGTAAGATTTTGATTAACTTCTTATTAGTGTCATTTCCCTTATGTTGTTATTCTCAGATATTTATTTTTAATGTTTGTGCTTATAGTTCTTGACTTTTGTGGTGATTACTTGTATCTTTAAATGACGAAATAATTAATATTGACATTGTAAATAGGATCCCATTGTATAAAATATGATTTTCAGCTTTCACGGGTTATCCTGTCGAGTTATCGGTATTATTATTTTGTTTTCATTTGATGATATCATTTTACTCTTCGTATAGATGTTACATTGAACTTGCCTAATATTTAGAAATTCCTTGGAGGACCAAGGGGCTATTTTCCATGATAAATTCCATTGTATTCACTTTGCTCCCTGTCTAAAAAGCCATTAAATTGAAAGCTCTGGGAAGTGATAATGTGCGGATTAGTTTGTTATGATGTAGTGACGAACAATTAAGGAAACGGTCTAGGTTAACAGTCGGAAGTTCTGCTCCTTGACTAAACATCTTAAGGAATGTAAGAATATTATGATATCTTTGTTAACGTTTACTGCATTTATGTTATAATTGGTAATGTCACTTTGCATATTTCATGTGAATTCGGCAATTTTCCTTTTCATAATAACTACCGCTTCAATTCAATTTAGTTTAGTTAAATTTGATTTAATTCAATTAAATCATACAGACAGTCGATTAGTGACGTGATATTTGGAATATCTTTCTCTAAAGTTTATAATGGTAGAAAGAGAATCGGTTAAGATTTGATTTGATTTGATTTGATTTGATTTGATTTATTGGTTTCTGCATCTTTTTTTTTCTTTTTTCATCATACATTTTCATGAACATAATATGGTTTGATACAATATTTTAAGTGTATATAATTTTATACAGATAATGAACGAATTTAAACAAATATATTGAATGCATAATTAACTACATTAGATGCAGGAGGGCTACATAAATAAGCAAAGTAGCTTGACGTGCCCGCAGCCCTCAACTTAGATACAACAACAATAACAAATACAAATAGAAAAGACTGACTTGCAGAGAAGAAAAGGAAAGGGGAGAGAAGGAGCGTTGGTAATAACACAATAAATCTCGTACATCTGCTGATTGAATGCAGGTTCATTCATAAAATGGCTAAACGATGCTAGGTCATGGACGAGTACACATCATTATTGAATATACAGTCACTGTACACACGAACATGAATACAGTGCAATTACACACGACATGATCAATACTTAGACAATAACTGCCTTCTTAAATGAATACAATGTTCTAAGGTTTCTTATTACAAGATAGGATTGTGATCATTATATGTTAAATTGTAGAAATGATGAGAATATCAAACCTACATCTGGTCATGCAAATAGACATGATTGGCATACCCAGTGATGAATCTGGAATAAACGTCATTTTTATAATTTAATTTTTTTTCTCATCGTTAGAAAATGACATACCAGTATATGTTTGGATTAATATAATTATGACATCGCAGAAATTCCTTGTACGCTTAAGGGACCTGACTTGGGGACAATTTTCGTTCTCACATTTATGTGTTGTCTTTTATTATCATTTTATTTTGATAGGGGGGGGGGGTGTCTTTTTAGACGATTAATGATTTATATCTTTTCTTAAATTTTTTTTAAGCAAAGTTTTATTTGTAGTGATATAGATCAGAATCCCAGAATCAACTGGGAAGAGAATGTCAAGAACTGGAGTGGACATAAACTGCAAGAGTGCACCAGAATGGCAGAAGATAGAGTGCAATGGAGAGATGTTGCAATCAACCTCCGAACCGGGAGAAGATACTCAAATAGATAGATAGATATAGATACCTTTCAGTAATGTTTAGTAAAGTGACCCTTTTTGTTGTTGCCCCCAAACCTTTGGAAGACGCCCTGTCGCCCCTGTCTTTCTCTTACAAGTATATTCATCATTAACAAAAATGTGAACATTTCATCTTTACAAAATGTTAGAAAATATCATCATGGGATCAGAGATTGATGATCTATCCTTGTTTGACCTCTTCTTCCCAGCCGCTACAAGCTGTCTTTCTTTTCCTATTTATGTTTTCTTTTAATTTCTTCTCTCTCTCTTTTGTTGTTTTGGTTAGTATATGTATATATGGGGTGTTATAATAGATTTCATTTAAAGATTTTATTTTTCTAATTGGTTCTCAGTGTATATACCCTGCAATGTGGGTTGTTTATGCAGGTAATGAGCATTGTCGTAGCGGAAATAAACATGCAATTAGTTTATTTGTTCTGTTTCTTGGTTATTGTATTCATAATGAATAATGTTTATGTACGATTTATGCATTGAACGGAATCAATAAATAATATTGAAAACCCAAACCTGTTTCTCTCATGTTCTGCTTCTATTAAAACCAACATCGGGGTGGACTTCTCCTCTAAGACTGCCTTTAATCTACATGTACTACTTTTTACCATCTGTCGTTGTCCCCTTGTCCCTCTCCGATCAGTCTTCCCTCTACCCCATCGCTCTGATGTACATTTTCTTTCCTTTCCTCTCTCTTTCTGATCTACATGTACTTTCTCCTCCATATTCCATCCATCTTCTTTTCTGCACCTACATGCACATACCTCATGTGGGGGGGGGGGGTACATCTCTATCCGTCTCTCTCTCTCTCTCTCTCTCTCTCTTACCAACTTGTCCACGATCACAAAAATAAAAAGTAGTGTTTAAGAAAGGAGTGAAAGGTAATTCGGTGTTGGTCAAGGACAGTTGTTTTATGAAAGGAGATTTTGTTGAATGATTATTCAATGCATACAGTTATACATTAACCACTGTAGTCAGATATACGGGCCAACTTTCTTACCCACCCCCCCCCCCCCCCCCCCCCCAAAAAAAAAAAAAAAAAAAAAAAATAGATACGTGACTGAACGTACAGTACATGAAATTCTGTTTTAATAACACAGACATTCACCCTCACTAAAAATAAAGAGAACATTCCTCGATTAGCTTTTGACACTTGACCAACAGTGTGTGTGACTTATTTGTATAACATCAGTACAAACATAACAAATGAACAACTGGAGTCTGCTTGAGTATGGAGGAAAGCAAATTAGCTCAACATCATTATTATTTTTTTTCTTTCTATTTACAAGTTTACATAATCGATTTGTACCCATCAGTCGCTCCAGCTAAAGAATGTATGGTAATAGTCATTTGCACACTTTCTTGCTAGAAAAAGGGAGATGTGAAGAAGAAGAAGAAGCATTAAAACGAAACAAGAAATGCATATTTAATCAAGTAAAAAGACAAGTCGTTGCTACCAGAAGATTGTTCTCATTTATCTCTGTGGCCTTCCAATGTGTCAATTATGTGTCAATGTGTCAAAGTAATATGTTACACATGAAGAAGAGAGAGAAATTTGGTTTAACTGTAGATATATAATGAATAGTTTCATCGACTAACATTCAAGCATTGATAAAAGAACTTTATTTCCGGTTTCGCAGTACACCTGTTTATGCTTTGAATGAAAATGAATAGGTACTACTTTATCTGTAAAAAAAAAAAAAAAAAGAGGAAATAAATAAAACGAAATAAATAAATTAAAAGTTAAATTTAAAAAAAATACATTACTCAAACTAAATACTACATTACTAATAAATATGTAACACTTTACCGATACTAGACCACATGGATTAAAAGTCACATTACCTCGATTATCAAAAAAAAACAGATTGGTGTGGAGTCGTTGTGGAGTCTTGTGACATCATTGGGGATATTACTGGCTTTGCAGAGAATAAAAAATAGCAATTTAGCACCTATGTTAACTAGCAAACGAAAACATTGCGCTATCTTATTCTTCCTTAACATATTCCAATTGTAACTTTAATTTAGAAATAAGTGGAGTTTGCATTTCGCAATTTGGCTAATGGCCATAAGTAAAGAAAATCACGTAAAAACATGTTAAATGCCAGTACAAATGAATTAAACATACTTAAATTCACACAAATACATAAGACATACTGCTCTCACCAGTATACTTTTCGAATCAGATGATTAGCACCTATTATCTACAGAAATTACAGAAGATTATAGTCCTCTAATTGTTTAATACCTGAAATAATCTCAACAGAGCGACTAAAGTTTTGATACCAATACGGATAAAGATGGGTGCTGGTCAATTAAATCTAACTGAATATGGCATATAGGCGTACAAGAGGAACTGTCCACAAGCGATTGGAAACTGTCTATAAAGTTATCGGGAAATGTTGATTATGCAGTATATAGGGGTAATTGTTTAGGATAAATTGTGTAGGCTTATTGTGAGATTTCGGAATCATTTAAATGATAACACACTGATATCAATCTTGATGCAAATCACAAACAGTGAAAACCGATGCACACAGATATATGATTCGAGCAATGTTTCAGACTTATTTTGGCTACTTTGCAGGTCCAAAACAACCCATTCACTTTAAAATGAAAAATAAAAGATTTCGACAGGTTTTCCAAATTGCAGTATCACAAACAAATCTCTGATGATAACCTAATTATTTCAAATAATCATATTTCCGTGCATTGCCTACATATTTTTTTTATGTAGTTTTTCTCATTATCAGCTCTTCAGACAAACGTGATTCACATTATCAATCATGAGATTTTGTATATGAAAGAGAGGAAGTGGTGAAATATTTTTCAGGCGAATTTTGCAATGAAATAAGAGTAGCCTCGTAGGATTCCATACGTTTTTTTTTTTTTAATTAAGAGAAATTTTGACAATGAAAAGGGAAGAGAATGAGAGAAATGAAAGGAGATAAAGGAAGAATACTGGAGAACGAAAGGGAGACATATAAGTGTGATTATCGTCGTGTACCCTTCAAAACAAAGTGATAAAAGCAAAAAAAATGTGTTGCTCTTTTACGGTACCTAGGATTCTACTAAAGTGGATCTCCAACAAAATGGCCAGAATTCACAAAGGAGGTTTGTCGACAAACCTTGGTTTTCGTACGTCATATGACGCGTTTTCCGCGTTTTTTACAAACCTGGTTTGTAAAGAACAAAAGGAGGTTTGGCGAAACAAAAGGAGGTTTGAGGTCAAACCTTGGTCCGAGCTCAAACCTTGCTATGTGAATTCGGGCCTGTGTATCCACAATTAAAATTTAAAAAGTCGCCCTCTATGATAAAAATGATGAATACCGCCGAAAGTTCAAAGGTGCTTTAACGCTGCGTTTGCTCTCTGTGGGAAAACCCACTTCTATTTATAACATGCACAAAATGCATTATTTTCAAAGACAATCCACGAAGTGCGAGTTTAGTATTGTAATCACATTTGTATTCATGTATACACTTGAATAGAGACTCACTAGTTTTGATCAACGTTATCCGCACCTCTTTCGACACAATTGTAATCAACGTGAGAAATAAGTATAGAACTACATGCAGTTATATCGGACTCACTTGTTACATAGACTCAGGATATTGGTACAATCAAAGAGATATCCCTGTCTTTGGTACAATCTACTACGTGTCTACGTCAATGCATATAGTTTGTGCTTGTATATACTGACTGTTGGCTTTAAGTACACATTAGCTAATCACACTTTTAAGCTGTATTGGACATTGGATATATGCGTAGAATGAGCTCGTTTTTGTAATAAGTCAAAAATCTGATATTTGCACCAATGGCTGAGAAGACCAAGGAGGAAAAAGCTCCAAGCTCTTCAGAGAACCTGACGTGTCCACTATGTCTTGATATCTTCGACGAGGCAACCATCCTGACTTCATGTGGACACACCTTCTGTCGGAAATGTCTCAAGACCTATGACCTTTCCCACCAGGATCTCGATCACATGATCTGTCCTCTCTGCAGGAAGATCACCAAGTTGTCTGCGAACCGTGTCAATGATTTCCTCACCAATGTGACTGTCAACGGACTTGTAGACAATTACCACGCCAAGTGTGGAGGGATGAACGCTGTCCTTGAGATGCGTCCAAAATGCACTGCTTGCAGGTTTCAGCAAGATGCCGTCTCATTTTGCTGTACATGTAATATGTACATTTGTGATAGGTGTTTGGATTGTCATCAAGATCTTACAGTCTTTGAAGGTCACGAGATTGTATCCATACAGGATATCAACAACGGGAAGGTCAGTATTGGTCATCTATCCGAGAAGTGCTGCATCCACAAACAAGAGAACAAAGATATGTTTTGTGAGGATTGTAAGGTCCATGTCTGTTTCAAGTGCGTGATCGTCGGTCATCAAAATCACAAGATCAAGAATCGGGCTGACTTCGAGCAGCAGTTACGGCTTAAGGTAAGTGGGTTTATTTGACACAAAATAATTGCGTTTGGCTAAGGCCTGACAAGTTTTACTCAAACAATTTATTTAATCATTTTTTTAATTATTTATTTGGCGAATCACAAAAAATATAACATGATATAATATGAGTAAACACACATTAAAGGAATGTCAATTGTAAAAGCACAATCTCACTGGAGGTCCTCTGAGTGTATAAGTTGGCTGCCGGGGAAGAGGAAAGCAAACTTAATTACTGTAACCGTAATGGTCCCTCTTCCCGACCAACCGGTACACTCAGAAGACCTGTAAAAAAAAGCATGAAGGTATAAATAAAATGTATAACATTTCATAAACAAAACAACTGACAAAAACAAAGCACAAGGAGAAAATCAGACTAATATCTATAAAGATATTAGGTCATGACACGATACTAAACACAAAAATGAGGAATTAATTCTGGCTTAAAAACTATTGCTTAAAATGTAAAGAAGGTAAACTAAAACCATGAAGTATAAAACTGAGAAAAAGAACCAGTTGACCGGTATATAGAAGTTAAGAAAACATGGTAAAGGAAGTGAATACATAGGCTTAGTGGGCTTCAAGCGAATAAAGGAAAATTACTTTGCATCAAAATAAGTTTTCAAGTGCTCTGAAAAGTAATTTTTCAGCATCCTAAAATCAAAATGTTCTCCACGCGGTCGCTACATACATGTACTTCCTCGAATGTTAATAGGCCTAGTGCTTATTGTATTATGAAAACCCTTTCTAAAATATAGGCCAGTAGCCAGGCGTGTACGTAGGGGAGGGGGGGAGGGGGTGGTTTGGGGGGTTAACCCACCCCCTCAATTTTTCTTTTAGTGTAAACAAAAGTGGTGTTTAACTCCCCCCTCCCCCTCCCCATTTAGCGAAATATCGGACGGCGCGATTTTAAAATTTCCTGGGGCCCCCAAACAAATTAGTGCTCACTACTTCCCGCGTGCCCCCCTCCCCCCCCCCCCCCCCCCCCACTGAGCGAAATATCGGTCGGCGCGCTTTTCAAATTTCCTGGGGCAAAAAAAAAAAAAAAAAAAAAAATTAGGGCTTACTACTTCTCCCCCCCCCCCCACACACACACACACACATACACTGAGCGAAATATCGGTCGGCGCGATTTTCAAATTTTAAAACCCTCCCCTTGAAAAAATCCTGCATACGCCGCTGCCCGCAGCCAAGGGAGCAAATTCTCCCATCTATCAAAGGGTGGAGGAAAAATAAGACCACCTTCCCCCTGAGAAGGATGATACAGTCCACGTCTGTCTCAGTTGGTCATTAAATTCACAGCTTTCCTCTAATTAACAAAATCAAGAATCGGGCTGATTTCGAGCAGTAGTTGTGGTTTAAGGTAAACGTAAATATCATGCCTATTATATTATGTAAAACAAAAATCATGTAGATAAATGTCAGGAATCAGGGAAATTTCATTATTTTGTAGTTGTGCAAAAGGGCTTTAGCAATTGCCATCTTTTGTTAACACTTTGCTTTAAAGTAACAATGCAGAAATATTTGTCCTTGTCCATAACTATGATGAATATGATGATAAATTGTTTTCATAAACAATGAGTAATGCTCATAATAATAACATCAATGATTATAAGAAGTATTGTAATTATGATTATAATAATAATAGTGTTAATGTTAATGAAAATCATCATCAGTAGTAGTATCATTATTATTCTTATTATCATTATATTGCTTTTATTATTGTTATTACTAATATGTATTATCATTATTTATCATTAATATCATACAACAAGATACAAGATACAAGATATTTATTTGGTCTTTGCAAATAAGTTACATAGAAATTTGTTTTCCACTGGCGTTACAGTAATATTCGAGAAATAAATACATCACGTTTATAGAATGAAATAGATGAAATAAGAAACAAATACATGCAAAAGATAATGAAGCGAAACAAATGGTCATTGGTACTTCAAATCATGAGTTTCAAAATTAAGCCTTGGTCATTGGCATTTCAAATCATATAATTAATTTCCGACGCAGAAGTTAAACGTTTAACCTGTGAGTTGAATTTATGAACAGAGTTGGGTACAAATGAATATCTGAAACGTGACAGGCGGGTTGGGGTGGGGCAAAGTCGGATACCAGAACGATTAAATGAATAAAACAAATGAAGTGGATGGCTATTGTCTTTCATGATTGCACAGACCTTATCAACAATTTGCTCAGTACAATGAGACTTAACAAAAGTTAATTCTACCCTAATTTTACGTGGCCTTTCCAATTTCTTCTTGTCCTGTTTTGAGAGATTGCCAAATGAACATATAATATTGAGAAGCAGGACACTCTTTATTATTGAATTGTAGAACAGGGTCAGGATTGTTGCATCTATATGGAAACTTTTCAACTTACGCAGAAAAAACAAGCTCTTGTAAGCTTTCTTATACACCGATTGTGTGTTATCCCTTCCAAGATACTTATAGTTTCCAACCTGTTCAATCATGGAGATAATCGCCTCATTATGAATGATCACATTATCATAGTCTGTACCTTTTCGACGGAAGTCGATTACCATTTCTTTGGTTTTGGTTGTGTTTAATGTTAAGTAATCATGATGACTTTTTATCAATATTTAGTATTATTATACCATTTATTATACTATTTGGCCTATCTCCCATTCTGTTTATCTGATACCCGGCCCCCCACTCAGTGTTATTTGGGGTACGCATATGCTCGTTCCCTCTTTTTGAAAGCACCCCCTATCTGAGGACTGCCAACATTTCCGAACCCCCCTTTCGCGGGCTTTTCGCGGGCTTTTCGCGGGCTTTTCGCGGGCTTTTCCTGCCTTGGACAGTGGCGGATCCAGGGGAGGGCCGAAACGGCCGCGGCCCCCCCTATTGGCGGCGCAAAAAAAAGGAAAAAAGGAAAAAAGAGGAAGAAAAGAAGGGGGAAAAAAAGGAGGAGAGAAAGAAAGGAGAAAAAAGGAGAAGAGAAAAGAAAAAAAAAGAGAAAAGAAAAAGAGAGAGAGAGAGAGAAAAGAGAAAGGAAAAAGAAGAAAGAAGCTGGGTGAGAAATGAAGAAAGACAAGGAAATGGCACAAAGTGACAGAAACAACGAGTAAGGGAAAACTGGGGGGGGGGGGGGGGGTGACTGTCCGTATTGTAATTTTTAGGTTGTGCAAAACTGAGTCTGAATTCAGCTTATTTTCAATAGTTCTAAGCATACTTGTTTATATGAGCCGTAGTACCTGAATAGAGTTGTGTAAAAACACTTCTGAAAAGGCTGCGCCCGGCCCCTCCAAAGGGCGGCAGAAAAGTAATCAGGAAATTGTGGGGGTCATTCCCGAAGGCTTGGGGCCGTTATTGAAGAGGGGCCCGGCCATATGTAAATGGCATTGACGGTAACGGTGGATAAGGGAATAAGGAGGAAGGGGTGCACATGACTGTGAACTGCAAGCGTATACTGGGGATGATCACCCTATCATTTTAGTTTTTTTGCAATCCGGGTCGAAATCCAGCATATTTATTTTAAAAAGGTTTATGTAAAAGCACTCATGATGAATCCCCGCCCGGCCCTACAAAGAGGAGCAGAATTGTAATCGGGAGATCGGGGTTATTCTAGAAGGCTTGGGAGACGTTATTGGAGTGGGGGGGGGGGGGGGGTTATTGAATTGAGGGGGCAGGCCACATTAAATCCTGAGCCGCGGATTCGAAGTTAAACGTTTAAAATAGACCCTGCGCTCAGAGGCGTTGCTAAGAGGGGGGGGGGGGGGGGGGTGCGACACCCCACCTGTCAGAATATTGTCGGTAAAATTGTGCAGCTGTCGGGAAAAGTGAGCGGAGGGAAGGACAAAAAAGAAAGGGGAAAGGCAAAGAAAGGAAAACAAGAAAAGGAAAAAAAAGGAAAGAGAAGAAAGAAAGAGAAAAGAAAAGGGAATGGAAAAGGAAAAGAAAGAAAAGGAGAAAAGGAAGAAAAAAAAAGAAAAGAGAGAAAAAAGAAACGAGGATGAAAGAGAGGAGAGAGAGATGTAGGTAAGGGCCTGAGGGAAGAGGGGTGGGAGTAAGAGAGAGAGGGGGATGTTGGGTGGACTCGCCACGTCGAGGGAACAAGAAAGATACGCATGATAATTATGTTGCTGTGTCGGGTCCGGAGTGTCGATAGTTTTTGCTCGATGGGACAGAGAAACATTTTTGAAAATTTAGACAATGATTAAGAGTCGGTACAACGAATTGTCTTCTTTCTCTAATAATTAAATGAAACGTCAAAGCTTCCGCGCTTCGCGCGGTAGGGGGTAACTGAATTCAGACAAGGATTAAGAGTCGAAAACAGTACAACGAATCGTATTCTTTCTCTAATAATTTAACGAAACGTCAAAGCTTCCTCGATTCGCGACGGAGGGGAAAATGAATTCAGACAAGGATTAAATGGAATAAGTTCTAATGAAACGCCAAAACTACCTTGCTTCGCGCGGGAGGGGGGGGGGGGGGGGAACTAAATTCAGACATGGACACGGTACAACGAATCGCCTTCTCCTCTAATAATTTTAATAAACCTGAAAGCTTCTGCGCTTCGCGCGGGATGGGCGAAAATGAATTCAGACAAGGGTTAAGAGTAATGATTAAGGGTAACGTAAAGGTTCCGCGCTTCGCGCAGGAGGGGAGAAAACTGAATTCAGACAAGGATTTAGAGTAGAGAACGGTACAACGAATTGTCTTCTTTCTCAGATAATTTAATGAAACCAAAATCAGACAAGGATTAAGAGTCGAAAACAGTACAACCAATCATCATCTTTTTCTAATGATGTAATGAAACGTCAAAACTTCCGCGCTTCGCGCGGGAGGGACGAAACATGAACTAAGAGTCGGAACGGCACAATGAATCGTCTTCTTTCTCTAATAATTTAATGAAATGTCAAAGCTTCCGCGCTTTGCGCGGTAGGGGAAAAAAAGGCATAAATTAAAAAAAAAAGGCAGATGTTGATATCGGACAACATACATGACGCGAGCCTGCCCCCTCTCCAAAATTGTGCCCGCTTATAATACCGATAAGGTGCTATGACCTTGTCAGTATTGGTATGTTAAGTTGAAATATTGGTCTATGCGATTTTAAAATTTTCGGCCCCCCCTATTGGAAAATCCTGGATCCGCGCCTGTTGGAGACCCCCCTAAAGCAGGAAAAATGCTCAATGCACCCCCCTAAATTCGGAATAATTTCTCAGGAGTCCAAAGAGATGAGAGAAGAAAAGAAAAAACTCCCCCTTTTTAAAGAAATCTCCGGGTGAAAAGTCAAATACACCCCTTTTTTTACAATTCTCGGGCCGGACTTTGTCGCACGAAAAATACCCCTTTACCGGACATTTTGGCAACACGCATGCGGTCATTTCGAAACCTGAATGGGGGGGGGGGGGGGGGGGGGTCTAACTTTTGTGAAACCTCAGGCGCGTGTAAAATCAGTGTTTCATTTTCAAACCAGCTCCATGAAATTAGCATACATCTCTTGCTAGAAAATGTTCTTTTCATTTCTCTATTTTTTGTTTCTTTAAGGTGAACGACCTTGTCCAACGATGTGCCACTAAGAAGACAGATCTGGAGAAGAACATTCAGAACGTTGAAGTTCAAAGCCATGAAGTATACACGGCCGTGCAGAAACTACTGGACGATGTCAGTCAAGCCTACAGCATCAAGACCAAAGAGCTTGAAGAAAATCATCGAAATCTCATAGAGCAAATCAATGCATTAAAGCGGAGTTTCGATGACGACCTCAACGTCTTGAAATTCAACAATCGACAGAGAATCAAGAGTATTTGTAGTTCCATTACACTGGTAGCTAATGACAGACTTGGTCGTCTTGAGACAGACAATCTGTCTGCTCATACCTTGCTCTGTGAAGAGCTGGATGCCATGCTGAAGAAGCCCACTGATCACACTTCTGCGGTAGCCGTTACGAAGAAAGCACATGAGAAGAGGTTCAAGCCTGCAGATGATACTCGTCTTGACCTCGGGAGCATCCCAGAATCACATCCCAAGTTGCAAGTCATTCGGTGTGTAGATCTACGGGGATGCATGTGGGGAATGACCCACTACTCTGATGATAGTGTGGCTATCGGATATTATGGTACACATGGTATAGATATCATTGATTCAGCTGGTAACAAGCACCAGTATGCGAAAATACCAAGTAACATTAACTGTTATGATCTTGTGTTTCAACAAGATAGGTCGTTATGCGTATCGAGGGGTAGTAAAGTAGCACACATATATTCTCCCAATGGATCCAGGAAATCAACTATCCACGTGAATAGCAATGACAACGATCTCCAACTAAACAGAAGTCCATCAGATGAAATCCTCATCACTAACGATGAAAAGCAAGTCTATATCTATGACCCGACTGGATCCACTCTCAAACACACTGTTCCAACAAAACAGAACACGACGAGCCAGGTATCTGCCACCAGGTCGGGTTTGATCGTCACGAGTTCATGTTGCACCAATCCAAGCGTGGTGACGGTCTATGGCAGGGATGGGAAAGCTGGTACGTCTCTACAAGCTCCAAGGGATGCCAACCTGTATGCTGCCCTGGATGAGCAGGACAGGGTGTATGTAGCAGGTGTTGATCGTAAGAATGGTAACGTGGTGATCAGGCTCTATGACCTTGATGGTCTGAACATGAAGGAGAGAGTTGAGTTCAATGTACTTAGTCTGAAGCTTGGTTTTAATTGGTGTTACTTGGTTTCCCTTTCTCCAGATATGCTCGCGTTTGGTTGTAAAGAGAAGTTGTATTTTATCAAAGCATCACTGTAAGTCTGTAATCTGTATCAAACTCTATATTACCATTATTAATGGTGTGTATACCTCTCTGCTCCAGATCTACTCTAATATGGGCCTATGTTTCATGTTCTGTTGTTTATCGTGTGATAACTAACCGAATGAGAAGATGCCTATCCTCTCGATAGATGTTAATTGCCTGAATACCGTTGTCATTATCCAATATAATTATATCTTCCCTCTCTCGAAATAGTACTTAAATTGTGTAATCGTTTCTCCTAGATATTTACTGAAAGCCAGTGATATGATATCATAACGAACAACTTGAAAATATGTAAGATATTGATTAACTTATTATTAGTGTCATTACCCTTATGATGTTATTCTTAAATATTTTAGTTTGTAGTTCGTGCTTTTAGTTCCTGACTATTGTTGTGATTATTTTGTATCTTTAAATGACGAAATAATTAATATTGACATTGTGAATAGGACCTCATTGTAAATAAGCTTTTCGGCTTTCACGGGTTATCCCGTCGAGTTATCAATGTATTATTATCACGTTGACATTTTTAAATATCATTTTACTCTTCGTATAGATGTTACATTGAACCTGCCTGTTAAATACATCAAATCAAATTGCTATGTTCCCTGAAAAAATTCCTTCGTATTCAATTTGCTCCCTGTCTAAAAAGCCATTAAATTGAAAGCTCTGGGAAGTGATAGTGTGACAGATTAGTTCGTTATGATGTAGAGAAGAACATTGTGGTTTGGAAAAAAATAGGCCTAGGTTAACAGTCGGAAGTTTTGTTCCTTGACTAAACATCTTAATTGGGCAAAAAGAATTTCCATTTTCGGTTTAACTTAATGAAATTTGGAGTGGACTTTAAAAGATTATTATTATTATTATTATTATTATTTAAACGTTTACTGCATTTCTGTTATAATTGGCAATGCAACTTTGCATATTTTATGTGAATTCGGCAGTTTTTCTTTTTATAATAATTACCTCTTAAATCCAATTCAGTTTAGTTTAATTCGTTTTAATTCAATTAAATCTATACAGACCGTCGATTAGTGACGTGGAATTTGGAATAAGGTAAGATAGGATTGTGATTATTATATGTGAAATTGTAGAAATGATGAGGATATTAAACTTCCCTTTGGTCATGCTAGAAGACATGCTTGGCATACCCAGTGATAAATCTGGAATAAACGTCATTTTAATAAAAAAAAATTTTCTCATCGTTAGAAAATGACATTCCAGCACAAAATGTTTGGATTAATATGATTATGACATCGCAGACAATTTTCGTTCTCACATTTTTGTTTGTCTTTTATTATTATTTTATTTTTATAGGGGGGGGGGGGGGTCTTTTTTAGTAAGCGCATCTCGATGGAAAATTATGTCATTGTATGTTTTGGGTGACGTATAGTCATAAAGTTTAGGTCTCTCGTCTGAAAACCCATCCCGACCTAAGATTTTGTTTCAGTTTTTGTGTCATAATAATGTACCTACAACTTACTCCTGACGAAGTTTGGTGCATGGGTATAGATGCGATGACCCAAGGTGATCGACTTGCATTCCCTTTTCGAGGGCTCTTGGGACCAACTCCGGGGTCATTCTCCAGACTGGCGTTTTTTTCGAGAATAGCATGGATGGTCTAAGTTTTGACTTTGTTTAGTCAATTCTTATGACTATTTTGGGACAGACTTCTGGCCTCTACATATAATGTTTTGTACACAGTTTTGAAAAGTAC
Source organism: Strongylocentrotus droebachiensis (assembly GCA_035222895.1). Lineage (NCBI taxonomy): Eukaryota > Metazoa > Echinodermata > Echinoidea > Camarodonta > Strongylocentrotidae > Strongylocentrotus > Strongylocentrotus droebachiensis. The sequence goes on from JAVYIG010004395.1 coordinate 112,425, forward strand.
CTTTAAAACATTTTCTTCTAAATTTTTGTCTTTTAAAAAAATTAGAAATAAAGGAAAGAGAGCATACATTACATGTACATTTTGTTGTTGTAAGTACATGGTATTGTTGATTGACACTGGATATTTGTGTCAGATGATTGCACTCGCTGATATTGCCACCTGCAAAAAAAATGGTATTCTTTTGTTATTACTACATGCGTAACCAGATTAAAAATAACAAGAGCAGCCTATTTTTCAGATTATAAAAACGTTTTCCTGAATTTGTTTCAGTGTTACTGAGGTAAAAAAAACTTTGAAGGCATTGCACATATCAAAGTCTTTGGAAATATTCATTTGTTTATAGGGGAGATGGAGAAATGGAGAGAGGGTGAGAGAGAGAGAGAGAGAGAGAGAGATAGTGAGACGGACAGACAGACAGAGGGACAGAGATAGAGGATACGGAGACAGAGAGAGAGAGTGTGTGAGAAAAAAAGAGATTGAAAGCACGAGATCGAGTGTGTATCATTGTGTTTGAATGTTAGAGAGAAAGAGAGAGAGAGAGGGAGAAAGAGAATGAGAGATAGAGTGACAGAGAGAGAGACAGAGAGAGAGAGAGAGAGAGAGAGAGCGAGACAAACAAAATTAATGATAGAAGCATATATCCGACAGAATTGTGATGAGAGAAAATCATATCTTTATTTCATGGTCCTATGCTATAGAGTCTATGCATGATTATTCTAAATAAATCATATTTCCGTGCAATATGGGGTATAGTAACATATTCAATTTGATCTATTTTTGACATTATCAGCTCTTGAGACAGAGACGTAATTCACATATCAGGGTTATAAGCCTAAATCATGAGATTTTTAATGAGAGAAAGTGGTAAAAAAAAATTTCAGGCAAATGTTAAACGAAATTGTTAACAGAGAAAGAGTAAAAGAAAGAGAGAAATAGATAGGCCGGAAAGAATAATGGAAAAAAAAGGGATGGAATACAAGTTACCGTCCTTTACCCTTCCAAATAATTGTAGTCATGAAAACAAACGCTCTGTTACCAAGGATTATTAAAGTGGATCTGGAACATAATTCCACACTCAAAGTAGTACAGATTCTGTCTGTTCTATATAATTGTGTATTCTTGGATCATCTATGTCCTCCTACCTTTAACCATAGACCTACGCTTTAACACAACCCACGCAAATCGCGCAAACCCCTAACTTCCTAAGATACACCAGTCGTCCAATCCCAAAGTTACTGGAATGGAAGGCAAGAACTGTTTGCATTAAAGCGCAGTTTCGATGGCAACCTCAATGTCTTGAAATTCAACAATCGACAGAGGATCAAGAGTATTTGTAGTTCAATAACACTGGTAGCTAACGACAGACTGGGTCGTCTTGAGACAGACAATCTGTCTGCTCATACCTTGCTCTGTGAAGAGCTGGATGCCATGCTGAAGAAGCCCACTGATCACACTTCTGCGGTAGCCGTTACGAAGAAAGCACATGAGAAGAGGTTCAAGCCTGCAGATGATACTCGTCTTGACCTCGGGATCATCTCAGAATCAGATCCCAAGTTGCAAGTCATTCAGTGTGTAGATCTAAGGGGATGGATGCGGGGTATGACCCAGTACTCTGATGATAGTGTGGCTATCGGATATTTGGTTACAAATGGTATAGATATCATTGATTCAGCTGGTAAACAGGAGCAGTATGCAAACATACCAAGTAACATGGAGTGTTATGATCTTGTGTTTCAACAAGACAGGTCGTTATGCGTATCGAGGGGTAGTAAAGAAGCACACATATATTCTCCCAATGGATCCAGGAAATCAACTATCCACGTGAATAACAATGACTGTCTTCTCAAACTAAACAGAAGTCCATCAGATGAAATCCTCATCGCTTACCATGAAAAGCAAGTGTATATCTATGACCCGACTGGATCCACTCTCAAACACACTGTTCCAACAAAACACAACGAGACGGGGCAGGTATCTGCCACCAGGTCGGGTTTAATCGTCACGTGTTCATGTAACGCCAATCCAAGCGTGGTGACGGTCTATGACAGGGATGGGAAAGCTGGTAAGTCTCTACAAGCTCCAGTTGATGTCTACCTGTATGCTGCCGTGGATGAGCAGGACAGGGTGTATGTAGCGAGTGTTGATCGTAAGAATGGTCACGTGGTAATCAGGCTCTATGACATTGATGGTCTGAACCTGAAGGAAAGAGTTGAGTTCAATGTACTTAATCTGACGCTTGACGGTAGTTGGTGCTACTTGGCTTCCTTCTCTCCAGACATGCTCGCGTTTGCTTGTGGCGAGAAGTTGTATTTTATCAAAGTATCACTGTAATCCATGTCACACTCTATATTACCATTATTGTTGATGTGTATACCTCTCTGCTCCAGCTCTACACTAATTAATATGGGCCTATAATGTGTCATACTATATTGTTTATCATGTGATAACTAGCCGAATGAGAAGATGCCTATTCTCTCGATAGATTTTAATTGCCTGAATACCGTGGTCATTATCCAATATAATTATAACTTCCCTCTCTCGAAATAGTATGTTATTGTGTAATCGTTTCTCCTAGATATTTACTGAAAGCCATTGATATGATATCATAATGAACAACTCAAAAAATTGGTAAGATATTGATTAACTTCTTATCAGTGTCATTTTCCTTATGTTGTTATTCTCCAGTATTTAATTTTAATGTTCGTGCTTTTAGTTCCTGACTATTGTTGCGATTATTTTGTATCTTTAAATGACGAAATAATTAATATTGACATTGTAAATAGGACCTCATCGTAAATAAGCTTTTCAGCTTTCACGGGTTATCCTGTCGAGTTATCGGTATTATTATTTTGTTTTCATTTGATGATATCATTTTACTCTTTCGTATAGATGTTACATTGAACTTGCCTAATACATCAAATACAATTTTAGAAATTCCTTGGAGGACCATGGTGCTATTTTCCATAATTTTTTTTCCATCGTATTCACTTTGCTCCCTGTCTGAAAAGCCATTAAATTGAGAGCTCTGGGAAGTGATAATGTGACGGATTAGTTCGTTATGATGTAGTGAAGAACAATTAAGGAAACATTGGCCTAGGTTAACAGTCGGAAGTTCTGCTCCTTGACTAAACAACTTAAGGAATGTAAGAATATTATGAAATCTTTGTTAACGTTAACTGCATTTCTGTTGGTAATGTCACTTTGCATATTTCATGTGAATTCGGCAGTTTTCCTTTTCATAATGATTACCGCTTCAATTCAAATCATTTAAGTTTAATTCGATTTAATTCAATCAAATCTATACAGACCGTCGATTAGTGACGTGGAATTTGGAATATCTTCCTCTTAATTTTATAATGGTAGAAAGAGAATTGGGTAATATAGGAATGTGATTATTATAAATTGCAGAAATCATGAGGATATTAAACCTACCCATGGTCATGCTACTAGACATGCTTGGCATACCCAGGGGTGAATCTGGAAAAAACATAATTTTAATGTTTTCTCATCGTTAGAAAATGACATACCAGTTGATATGTTTGAATTAATATGATTATGACATCGCAGAAATCCTTGTACGCTTAGGCGACCTAATTTCAGGACAATTTTCGTTCTCACGTTTATTTGTTGTCTTTTGTTATTATTTTATTTTGATAGGGGGGGGGGTCTTTTTTAATAACCGCATCTCGATGTAAATGTTTTTGGTGACGTATTGTCATACAGCTTTCATCTTTTCGTCTGCAAACCCATCTCGACCTAAGATTTTGTTTCAGTTTTTGTGTCATGTCCCTACAACTTCCTCCTGACAAAGTCTTTGGCAAGGGGTAAATGCGGTGACCCAATGTGATCGACTTGCATTCCCTTTTCGAGGGCTCTGGGGACCAACTCCGAGGGCATTCTCCACACTGGTGTTTTTTCGAGGATAGCATGGATGGTCTTAGTTTGATTTGGTCAATTATTATGAATATTTTGGGACAGACTTCTGGCCTCTTCATATAATGTTTTGTACAGTTTTGTAAAGTACCTATAACACATGTCTCAAAGTTCATATTTTGAATTTTCCTCTAACTTTTTGTCTTTAAAAAAAAATTAGAAAAAGAAAGTAGAGAGAGCATATATTACAAGTACAATTTTGTTGTTGTAAGTACATGGTATTGTTGATTGACACTGGATATTTGTGTCAGATGATTGTACTCGCTGATATTGCCACCTGCAAAAAAAAATGGTATCCTTTTGTAATTACTACATGCGTAACCAGATTAAAAATAACAAGAGCAGCCTATTTTTCAGATTATAAAAACATTTTCCTGAATTTTTTTCAGTGTTACTGAGGTAAAAAAACTTTGAAGGCATTGCACATATCAAAGTCTTTGGAAATATTCATTTGTTTATAGGGGAGATGGAGAAATGGAGAGAGAGAGAGAGAGAGAGAGATAGTGAGACGGACAGACAGACAGAGGGACAGAGATAGAGGATACGGAGACAGAGAGAGAGAGAGAGAGAGTGTGTGAGAAAAAAAGAGATTGAAAGCACGAGATCGAGTGTGTATCCTTGTGTTTAAGTGTTAGAGAGAACGAGAGAGAGAGAGAGAGAGAGAGAATGAGAAATAGAGTGAAAGAGAGAAAGAAAGAGAGAGAGAGCGAGACAAACACAATTAATGATAGAAGCATATATCCGACAGAATTGTGATGAGAGAAAATCATATCTTTATTTCATGGTCCTATGCTATAGAGTCTATGCATGATTATTCTAAATAAATCATATTTCCGTGCAATATGGGGTATAGTAACATATTCAATTTGATCTATTTTTGACATTATCAGCTCTTGAGACAGAGACGTAATTCACATATCAGGGTTATAAGCCTAAATCATGAGATTTTTAATGAGAGAAAGTGGAAAAAAAAAAAAATTCAGGCAAATGTTAAACGAAATTGTTGACAGAGAAAGAGTAAAAGAAAGAGAGAAATAGATAGGCCGGAAGGAATAATGGAAAAAGAAAGGGATGGAATACAAGTAACCGTCCTTTACCCTTCCAAATAATTGTAGTCATGAAAACAAACGCTCCGTTACCAAGGATTATTAAAGTGCATCTGGAACATAATTCCACACTCAAAGTAGTACAGATTCTGTCCGTTCTATAGAATTGTGTATTTTTTGGATCATCTATGTCCTCCTAACTTTAACACAACCCACACAGATCGCGCAAACCCCTAACTTCCTAAGATACACCAGTCGTCAAGTCCCAAAGGTACTGGAATGGAAGGCAATGGATGTCTCCGTTTTAGCGTTGAGGTTGTCTTATTTTCTAAGCTGATTGTGCGCGCGACAAGGGAACAGGCAGTGGACTGCACACAAAGCCGATATAAGCGCCCTCTATGACTGAATACTACCATCAAGTTCAAAGGTTTTGTATTCATTGAATATATATATCAAAACTACTATTCATTTTTCGTAAATAACATAGAAGCAAAGAATTATTCCATAGTCCTATTTTATACAAGCTGAAACATTATAGCGAAGCTTTTTTTGTCATGGGATAAACGAACATAAATACAACATAATACATGAATCATAATTTTACAAAATATATGACTAAAATATATCGCAATTAAATAATAGGAAAACATTATCGCACTTCACAGTTATTTCATCCCCGAAACTGGAACAATTAAGCAATGCTTTTTTCAGAATAAGACTGAATACTTTTATAAACAAAATCGAGTTTCATATTTCAACATTTCAACATATTATTAGTACTTTTTCTTATACTAAAACACAAAATCTACCCCAAAACCCTCTGTCTTCCTTTCCTCCTCCCTATCTCCTTGTCTCAAGAACTATGACCTGTCTCACAAGAATCTTGATCACATAAGCTGTCCTCTCTGCAAGGCCTGTCCTCTCGAAATGCAGTTTCACAAACACAACTCTTATGATTACCTTATTACATTATTATTTCAAATGAATCATATTTCCGTGCAATAATCGGGCCTACATATTTTATTTGATAAGGTGTTTTTCATTTTCAGCTCTTCAGACAAACGTGATTCACATTATCATGGTTTAAAACCTAAATCATGAGATTTTTTTATATAAGAAAGGAAGTGGTTAAATATTTTTTAGGCGAATTTTGCAATGAAATAAGAGTAGCCTCGTAGGATTCCATCCGTTAAAAAAGTTAAGAGAAATTTTGACGATAAAAAGGGAAGAGAATGAGAGAAATGGAAGGAGATAAAGAAAGAATAGTGGAGAAAGAAGCCGGGTGACATGTAAGTGTGATTGTCGTCGTGTACCCTTCAAAACAAAGTGATGAAAGCAAAACAAATGTGTTGCTCTTGTACGGTACCTATAGGATTCTACTAAAGTGGATCTCCCAACACAATGTATCCACAATTAAAACTTAAAAAGTCGCCCTCTATGATAAAAACTATGAATACCGCCGAAAGTTCAAAGGTGCTTTAACGTTGCGTGCGCTCTATCTGTGGGAAAACCCACTTCTATTCATAACATGCACAAAATGCATCATTTTCACAGACGATCTACGAAGTGCGAGTTTCTGAGTATTGTAATCACATTTGTATTGATGTATACACTTGGATAGAGACTCACTAGTTTTGATGAGCGTTATCCGCACCTCTTTCGACACAATTGTAATCAACGTGAGAAATTAGTATAGAACTACATGCAGTTTATATAGGACTCATTTGTTACATAGACTCTGGATATTGGTACAATCAAAGAGATATATGTCTTTGGTACAATCTACTACTTTTTTACGTCACTGTATAAAGTTTGCGCTTGCATGAACTGACTGTTGGCTTTAAGTACACATTAGCTGATCACACTGTATTGGACATTGGATATATGCATAAAATTAGCTCGTTTTTGTAATAAGCCAAAAATCTCATATTTGCACCAATCGCTGAGAAGACCAAGGAAGAGAAAGGTCCAAGCTCTTCAGAGAACCTGACGTGTCCCCTATGTCTTGATATCTTCGACGAGGCAACCATCCTGACTTCATGCGGACACACCTTCTGTCGGAAATGTCTCAAGAACTATGACCTTTCCCACCAGGATCTCGATCACATTTTCTGTCCTCTCTGCAGGAAGATCACCAAGTTGTCTGCGAAACGTGTCGATGATTTCCTCACCAATGTGACTGTCAACGGACTTGTAGACAATTACCACGCCAAATGTGGAGGGATGAACGCTGTCCTTGAGATGCGTCCAAAATGCACTGCTTGCAGGTTTCACCAAGATGCCGTATCATTCTGCTGTACATGTAATAACTACATTTGTGATAGGTGTTTGGATTGTCATCAAGATCTTACAGTCTTTGAAGGTCACGAGATCGTATCCATACAGGATATCAACAACGGGAAGGTCAGTATTGGTCATCTATCCGAGAAGTGCTGCATCCACAAACAAGAGAACAAAGATATGTTTTGTGAGGATTGTAAGGTCCATGTCTGTCTCAAGTGCGTGATCGTCGGTCATCAAAATCACAACATCAAGAATCAGGCTGACTTCGAGCAGCAGTTACGGCTAAAGGTAAGTGGCTTCATTCGAGATTATTTTTTTTTTTGGCTAAGGCCTGACAAGATTCAGACAGAGGAAGGTATATATGGCGCCGGAAGTGGGGGAGGGGGAGGCAGAGGGGGACGATGCCCCTACATTATTTAAGTTGGGGACAAAATTGATTTCAGCCCTTGCAAGGAATAAAAGAAGAAAATAATATTATATTCCTTTGCATTAAAATAAGATTTCAAGTGCTCTGAAAACTAATTTGTCAGCAGCCTAAAACCATAAATTTCTCCACGTGGTCGTTAAATACACTCCCTCGAATATTTATAGGCCCAGTGTTGTTGTATACGTATATGTCAACCCTATCTACAATATAGGCCCGTAACCGAGGGAGAAGATTCTCTCATCTATCAAAGGGTGGGGGAATAACCCCCCTGACAAGCATGGTACAGTCCACGTTTGTCCCAGTTGGTCATTAAATTAACAAAATCAAGAATCAAGCTGACTTCGAGCAGGAGTTACGGCTGAAGGTAAACGTAGTTTCATTTAAAGGGCCACGCTAACCCAACTACCATAGCCGCTTTCAAAACAATAATACACCTCTACTTACCAATATTCCAGCCTCTAATTTTTCAACCATTTACAATCAAATATATAAGCATGTAATATAACAAAGAATACAAAATAAATGGTTACAATGCCCCCTAAAAGTGAAGCCTTGATAAAAGTGTTTCTAACTTTAGTGAAACTTCAGGCGCGTGGAAAATCGGTGTTTCATTTTCAAACCAGCTCCATGTAATTTGCATACATCTCATTCTATATAGAAAATGTTCTTTTCACTTCTCTTTTATTTGTTTTGTTTAGGTGAATGACCTTGTCCAGCGATGTGCCACAAAGAAGACAGAATTGGAGAAGAATATTCAAAATGTTGAAGTACAACGTCATGAAGTATACACGGCCGTGCAGAAACTACTGGAGGATGTCAGTCAAGCCTACGGCATCAAGGCCAAAAAGCTTGAAGAAAATCATCGAAATCTCATGGAGCAAATCAATGCATTAAAGCGGAGTTTCGATGACGACCTCAACGTCTTGAAATCCAACAATCGACAGAGGATCAAGAGTATTTGTAGTTCACTAACACTGGTATCTAATGACAGACTGGGTCGTCTTGAGACAGACAATCTGTCTGCTCATACCTTGCTCTGCGAGGAGCTGGATGCCATGCTGAAGAAGGCTACTGATCACACTTCTGCGGCAGCCATTACGAAGAAAGCTCAGGAGAAGAGGTACAAGCCTGCAGCTGCTACTCGTCTTCACCTCGGGAGCATCTCAGAATCAGATCCCAAATTACAAGTCATTCAGTGTGTAGATCTACGGGAATATATGCAGGGTATGACCCCGTACTCTGATGATAGTGTGGCTATCGGATATTTGTATACACATGGTTTAGATATCATTGATTCAGCTGGTAAACAGGAGAAATATGCAAACATACCAACAAGTAACATGGCGTGTTATGATCTTGTGTTTCAACAAGACAGGTCGTTATGCGTATCGGGGGATAGAGAAGAAGCACACATATATTCTCCCAATGGATCCAGGAAATCAACCATCCACGTGAATAGCAATAAATATTTTCTCAAACTCAACAGAAGTCCATCAGATGAAATCCTCATCGCTCACAATGAAAAGCAAGTCTACATCTATGACCCGACGGGATCCACTCTCAAACACACTATTTCAACAAAACACAACGAGACGGAGCAGGTATCTGCTACCAGGTCAGGTTTGATCGTTACGAGTTCATGTGACACCAATCCAAGCGTGGTGACGGTCTATGACAGGGATGGGAATGCTGGTAAGTCTCTACAAGCTCCAAACGGTGTCTACCTTTATGCTGCCCTGGATGAGCTGGACAGGGTGTATGTAGCGAGCGTTGATGAAGATAATTATAACGTGGTGATCAGGCTCTATGACCTTGATGGTCTCAACCTGAAGGAAAGAGTTGAGTTCAATGTACTTAATCTGACACTTAGTTCTAGTTGGTGTTACTTGGTTTCCCTCTCTCCAGACATGCTCGCGTTTGCTTGTGACAAGAAGTTGTATTTTATCAAAGTATCACTTTAATCTAGGTCACACTCTATATTATCATTATTTTTGGTGTGTATACTCTCTCCTCCAGCCCATACGCCTAGTGATTACAACTTTCAAAATATCATAACTTCTTTAACTGAAACTTTCATCAGTTTGCTTCTCTGACGTTTCTGCTTTCTTTTAGGGTAGTTGTCTATTTGGGTTGGATAACCTTTTAAAATATTCATAACTTTTGTTATTATTTGTCCGCTTTATTTTAAACTTTTGGCATTCTTTTGATCAATTTTGTCTGCTTTCATACACATGAACTTATTACAAGTGTTCGATTGCCCTTTAACATATCAAAGTTGGTATTGTGAAATTTCCTCATTGTTCACTCTTTCTTAACTTAGAAAATAGCTATAGAAAGTATGTATACGCTATAAATGTTGCATATATTACATCAACATATTATATTATTTGTATATACACACTATTGTTGACATAATTTTTTTGTAATGGATATATTCGTAGGGGATTTTAATTATACTTGTCTGATGTGATATTGACAATTGTAAGTATCCTTTTTTGTTTTGTAAGCCAAATCTTAAGAATAGCTCATTTTCTGAGCAATAAAAACTACTGATTCTATTTGTTCAATCGGTATTGAGGTGATAAAAGAAATCTCTTAATGTAAGGTGACGTAGAATTTAACCTTCTTTTAAAATCACATTTCCAGTTCACACTCTGTAAAATGTCTCACCAAGTTTCTTAGTATGTCATGTTAACTCACACTGTATGACGCTAAGACGCTACGCCAAGAAGGATTAACAACAGGCAAAATACACGATACACTACAGACGAATGATCGTCCCCCATGGAAATCTGTCTCGTTTCCTTGAATAATTGCCCCTTCACCTTCTAGTAAGTGCCCATTTTTACCTCTGATAAGTGCCCCGTTTAAATTGACACAAAGTCATGTCCTTTCTCATTTTTAATAAGTGCCCTTCTTTCCTTCTGATAAGATACCCTTTCCCTTTTTCATAGGAGCCCCTTCCCTGTTTCATGAATGCTCCTTTTCACCTCTGATAAACGCCCTTATCAAAACCTGATAGGTGTCCCTTTTCCTTGGACAAAAGACCCTTTTCCATTTTCATAAGTACTTTTTTCATCTCTGGTGAGACATCCCCCTTTTAGGTGCGAGAAGTGCCACATTTTTACTTCTGATAATGGCCCTTTTAAGTTTGACATGTGCTTATTTTTCCTTTCCAATAAGTGTCCTTTTTTCCTTCTGAAAAGTGTCCCCTTTTCTGTCTCATTAGCATGCATCCGTAATTTAAAGCAACTTAGAGCAACTTTTTCTTTAATTTCCACCAAAGCTCGCTCGCATTTGTATATACTTGATATGATCATGTTACTTATTAAGGGTCTTTTCAGTCGATCACGATAAGATTATGTTTGAAACCCATCAGGATTGTTTCATTCTCTTTATAAGATGTAATTTTTTGCACTACGACCTCACAAATATTACAATTTTTGCTCGCTCGCAAATGAATATTCAGACATCACAACCAAATACAAAGTATGATGCTGAAGTGGTAGCTTGGACCATGTAAAGAGAAACAAATATTTCGCTGCGAGGTCTCCCTTTGTTGGTGCCCCCTTTTCCAGAAAGTGACCCTTTTTGTTGTTGCCCCACCCCCCGCCCGCGAAATTTTTATTCCCAAACAGGTTTGCAATTTCTTATATTTCCGTTCTTCTCAATGGCTGATACGTTCTACGTCATTAGCAGCTCGGAAAGAGGTCACAAACAATTAGACTTTGATTTTGTATTGCTTTGCCTCACTATTTATAAAAGGCAAAACAAATGAATAAACTGAGACTTGAACCCACAACTCTGAGATTGTATTACGCTGACCTTACCGATTGAGCCAACGATGGGTTGATGAAAAGTGATTCTGCATGATTTCTATAACCCTATTACTCACCCTAACGGTTACGTCATTGGTAATGACGTAACATATCAGCCAATCAGATGACCGGAAATATTAGCATTGGCAAACCTGTTTGGGAAAGAAAAAAATTGCCCCCCGCCCACTTTGGAAGACGCTTCACCGCCCCTGTCTTTCTGTCTCTTACAGTTTTATTCATTAAACAAAAATGGGAACATTTAACTTAACACAAAATAGAATATATCATCGTGGGATCAGAGATTACATGGTCTGATGATCTATCCTTGTTTGAACTTTTCTTCCCAGCCGTTTCAATTAACCTGTCCTCCTTTTACTTTTTCTGTTTTCTTTTAATTTCTTCTTTCTCTCTTTTTTGTTTGTTGTATGTTATGTGTATATGTGGGGGTGTTATAATAGATTTCATTTAAAGATTTTATATTTTTAATTGGTTCTCAGTGTATATAGCCTGCAAGGTGGGTTTATACAGGTAATGAGCAATGTCGTAGCGGTAATAAACATGCAATTATTTTATTTGTTATGTTTCATGGTTAATTGTATTCAAACTGAATAATGTTTATGTATGATTTATGCATTGAACGGAATCAATAAATAATATTGAAAAACCAAACCTGTTTCCCTCATGTTCTGCTTCTATTAAAACCAACATAATATCAGGGTGGACTTCTCCTTTAAGATACTGTCTTCAGGTAGATACATGGATTACTTTTTACCATCTCTCTTTGTCCCCTTGTCCCTATCCGACTAGTTTGCCCTCAAATCAATCACTCTGATTTACCCTTTCTTTCCTTTCCTCTCTCTTTCTGATCTACATGTAATTTCTCTTCCATATTCTATCCATCTTCTTTTCTGCACCTACATGCAAATACCTCAGAGGGGGGGGGGGGGGGGTACATCTCTACTTCATATATCCGTCCCCCTCTCTCTCTCTCTCTCTCTTTCTCTCTCTCTCTCTCTTTCTTTCCAACTTGTCCACGATCAGAAAGGAGCGAAAGGTAATTCGGTGTTGGTCAAGGACAGTTGTTTTAAGAAAGGAGATTTTGTTGAATGCTTCTTCAATGCATACGGTTATTTCTTTAAATGGACCAATGTAGTCAGATATACTGGCCAACTTTCTCCCCCTCCCCCAAAAGAATAGATACGTGACTAAACGTACAGTACATGAAGACATTAACCCCCCCCCCCCCCACTAAAAATAAAGAGAACATTCCTCGATTAGCTTTTGACACTTGACCAACAGTGTGTTTGTGAGTTATTTGTATAACGCCAATACAAACATAAAAATGAACAACTGGAGTCTGTATGAGTATGGAGGAAAGAAAACTAGCTCAACATCATTATTTGTTTATTTTTTCTATTTACAAGTTTACATAAACAATCTGTACACATCAGTCGCTCCAGCTAAAGAATGTATGGTAATAATCATTTGCACACTTTCTTGCTAACAAAAAGACGAGAGTTGAAGAAGAAGAAGAAGAAGAAGAAGCATTAAAACGAAACAAGAAATGCATATTTAATCAAGTAAAAAGACAAGTCGTTGCTACCAGAAGATTGTTCTCATTTATCTCTGTGGCCTTCCAATGTGTCCATTATTATTAGAAAGTAATGTGTTACACATGAAGAAGAGATAGAAATTTGGTTTAACTGTAGATATTATAACGAATAGTTTCATCGACTAACATTCAAGCATTGATAAAAGAACTTTATTTCCGGTTTTGCAGTACACCTGTTTATGCTTTGAATGAAAATAGGTACTACTTTATCTGTATAAAAAAAGAGGAAATAAATAAAACGAAATAAATAAATTAAAAGTTAAATTAAAAAAAATACATAACTCATACTAAATACTACATTACTCATGAATATGTAACACTAGACCGATACTAGACCACATTGATTAAAAGTCACATGACCTCGAATATCAAAAAACAGATTGATGTGGAGTCTTGTGACATCATAGGGGGTATTACTTGCTCTACAGAGAATAAAAATGAGCAATTTAACACCGAAGTTAACTAGCAAACGAACCCATTGCGCTATCTTATTCTTCATTAACATATTCCGATTGTATAACTTTAATTTAGAAATAAGTGGAGTTTGCATTTCGCAATTTGGCTAATGGCCATAAGAAAAGAAAATCACGTAAAAACATGTTGAATGCTAGTACAAATGTATTAAACATACTTAAAGTCACACAAATACATAAGACATACTGCTCTCACCAGTATACTGTTCGAATCAGATGATTAGAACCTATAATTTACAGAAATTACAGAAGATTATATTCATCCAATTGTTTAATACCTGAAATAATCTCTACAGAGCGACTAAAATGTTGATACCAATACGGATAAAGATGAGTGCTGGTTAATTAAATCTAACTGAATGATATGTACGAGAGAAACTGTTCAGACGCGATTGGAAACCGTCTATAAAGTTATCGGGAAATGTTTATTATGCAGTTTAGGCTAAATTGTGGAGGCTTATTGTGGATTTCGGAATCATTAAAATTATAACACACTGATACAAATCTTGATGCAAATCACAAACAGTGAAAACCAATGCACATAGATATATGATTCGAGCAATGTTTCAGACTTATTTTGGCTACTTTGTTGGTCCAAAACAACCCATTCACTTTGTCTTTACAATGAAAAGAAAAACAATTTCGACAGTTTTCCCCAAAATTCAGTATCGGAAACAAAACTCTGGTTAAAAGCTTAAATCATGAGGTTTTGTATATTAGAGGAAGTGGTGAAATATCTTTTTAGGCGAATTTTGCAATGAAATAAGAGTAGCCTCGTAGGATTCCATAAGTTAAAAAATTAAGAGAAATTTTGACAATGAAAAGGAAAGAGAATGAGAGAAATGAAAGGAGATAAAGTAAGAATAGTGGAGAACGAAGGGGTGACATAATTAGTGTGATTATCGTCTTGTACCCTTCAACACAAAGTGATAAAAGCAAAACAAAATGTGTTGCTCTTTTACGGTACCTAGGATTCTACTAAAGTGGATCTCCAACACAATGTATCCACAATTAAAACTTGAAAAGTCGCCCTCTATGATAAAAATGATGAATACCGCCGAAAGTTCAAAGGTGCTTTAACGCTGCGTGGGAAAACCCACTTCTGTTCATAACATGCACAAAATGCATTTTTTTTTTTCACAGAAGATCTACGAAGTGCGAGTTTAGTATTGTAATCACATTTGTATTGATGTATACACTTGAATAGAGACTCACTAGTTTTGATCAACGTTATCCGCACCTCTTTCGACACAATTGTAATCAACGTGAGAAATTGGTTTAAAACTGCATGCAGTTAGGACTCACTTGTTACATAGACTCAGGATATATCTACGTCACTGCATACGACTTTAAGTACACATTAGCTGATCACACTTTTAAGCTGTATTGGACATTATGCGTAGAATGAGCTCGTTTTTGTAAAAAGCCAAAAAATCTTATATTTACACCAATGGCTGAGAAGACCAAGGAAGAGAAAGCTCCAAGCTCTTCAGAGAACCTTACGTGTCCACTATGTCTTGATATCTTCGACGAGGCAACCATTCTGACTTCATGTGGACACACCTTCTGTCGGAAATGTCTCAAGAACTATGACCTTTCCCACCAGGATCTCGATCACATGATCTGTCCTCTCTGCAGGAAGATCACCAAGTTGTCTGCGAACCGTGTCGATGATTTCCTCACCAATGTGACTGTCAACGGACTTGTAGACAATTACCACGCAAAGTGTGGAGGGATGAACGCTGTCCTTGAGATGCGTCCAAAATGCACTGCTTGCAGGTTTCAGCAAGATGCCGTCTCATTCTGCTGTACATGTAATAACTACATTTGTGATAGGTGTCTGGATTGTCATCAATTTCTTAAAGTCTATGAAGATCACGAGATTGTATCCATACAGGATATCAACAACGGGAAGGTCAATATTGGTCATCTATCCGAGAAGTGCTGCATCCACAAACAAGAGAACAAAGATATGTTTTGTGAGGATTGTAAGGTCCATGTCTGTCTCAAGTGCCTGATCGTTGGTCATCAAAATCACAACATCAATAATCAGTCTGACTTCGAGCAGCAGTTACGGCTTAAGGTAAGTAGGTTCATTTGACAAAAAATAATTGTGTTTGGCTAAGGCGTGACAAGATTTACTCATACAATTAAGATAAAGGAAGGTACTATAGGCGCCGGAAGTTGGGGGAAGGGTAGAGGGGCATGATGTCCCTGCGTTATTTAAGTTGGGGACAAAATTGATTTCAGCACTTGTCTCCCTCCTCGCAAGGAAAAAGAGCAGAAAATTACTTTGCATCAAAATAAGCTTTCAAGTGCTCTAAAAAGTAGTTTTTCAGCATCCTAAAACCGAAATATTCTCCACGCAGTCGTTACATACACTCCCTCGAATATTAATAGGCCCAGTGTTAATTGTATGTTTGTAAACCCTATCTACAATAAAGGCCCGCAACCGAGGGAGCAGAATCTCCCATCTGTCAAAGGGTGGGGCAAAATAAGACCCCCCCCCCCCTCCCCCTGACAAGGATGGTACAGTCCATGTCTGTCCCAGTTGGTCATTAAACTAAAAAAATAAAATAAAGAATCGGGCTGACTTCGAGCAGGAGTTACGGCTTAAAGTAAACGTATATATATATGTATTTTTTTTTGCATTATAATAAGATCACAAGTACTCTGAAATTTGAATTGTACATTTTCAGTATCCTAAAATC